>CAUYLG010014911.1:0-57651 GCA_963573385.1 Cacajao melanocephalus | reverse complement strand
TTATTCTTCTTATTCTTCTTCTTCTTCTTCTTCTTCTTATTCTTCATCTTCTTATTCTTCTCATATTCTTCTTCTCCATCTCCCTCTCCCTCTCCCTCTCCCTCTCCCTCTCCCTCTCCCTCTCCTTCTTCTTCTTCTTCTTCTTCTTCATTTGGACAAGATCTCACTCTGTGGCCTGGGCTAGAGTGGAGTGGTGTCCTCGTAGCTCACTGCAGCCTTGCTCCTGGGCTCAACCGATTCTCCTACCTCAGCCTCCCAAGTAGCTGGGACCCAGGCTACACCACCACACATGGCTACTGTTTCTTTATTTTTGTAAGGAAGGGGATCTTCGTATGTTACCCGGGTTGGTCTCTAACTCATGGACTCAAGCAGTTCTTCCACCTCAGCCTCCCAAAGTGCTGGGGTTACACACGTGAGCCACCACACCCAACTCGACCTCTCGTAACAGGTGATATTGTCTAAACAGATAAATATCAGCGAATAAATTATTTAAATTAAGAAAATGGACAAATTAATGCATGAACAAAAGCAATTTATATCTATCAAAAAATTCAGATACAAAATTTAATTTAAAATATCTTTTACAAAAGTAATAAATTATATAAAGTACATAAACACATAGGAATAAATCTAAGAAAAAACATGCAAGACATCTATAGAGAAGGAGAGCTTTTGAAGTTCAGTAAAGAACTCAGTTATGGAAAAATATGCCATGTTCTTGGATAAAACAATTCATATCACCAAGTTGTCAATTCTCTTCTAATGGACATAAATGTAAATGTAATTATGATAAGAACTCCAACAAGTTTTTTTCCTAGAACATGGCAAGTTGATTTTGAAATTTCTATGAAAGGGTAAAGGATGGCCAACATGTTTCTAAGAAAGAAAATACAAAGAGTTTGTCCCATTACCTATTGAAACATTGCAAAACTATAGGCATTAGCTTATTAACAATGTGATGTCCATTAGAAGAGAATTGACAATTTTATGATACGAACAGTTTTATCCAAGAACATGACATATTTTTCCATAATTGAGTTATTTACTGAATTTCAAAAGCTCTCTCCTTCTTCTCTATAGGTGCCTTGCATGCTTTTTCTTAGGTTTATTCCTACGTGTTTAGATACTTTATATAATTTATTACTTTGTAAAAGATATTTTAAATTATATTTTCCATCTGAATTTATATTAATATGCATTAGTAAATATTAGTAAACAAATAGACCAAAGCAACAGAACGGGACATTTAGAAACAAATTCACAGATACATGAAAATTTGATTTATGGCAGAGGTAGTATTTGAGATCAGTGAGAAAATAAACTATTCAACAAATGCACAATACACAAACACCAAATTCAAAGAGGATTAAGACATAAGTATAAAAGCCAAAACCATATACTCCCCAAAAAAGAATGTAGGATGTATCTATAAACAAAATTTAAAATGCGCAACTCTATAGAAGAAGTTGGAGAATTCAATGACTTTAAAACTAAAAATTCTTCTTTGTTAAAAGGGTGAAATAATTAACTATGGAGGAGCAAATATAAGCAAATTGCATATATAAAAGTAAATAAAATTTAGTTAATGTTTTTGCCTATCCCTATTCCTAATTTGACTATTTAAACAGATCCAACCAATTATTAAGAAAAAGAGAAACAACCCTATAGAAAAATGGACAAAAGACCCAAAAAAGGAGTTCTAAAGAAAAGGAAACAAATATGGCCCATAAACACATGGAAAGAAACTCAGCTTCATCGTTCATCAGAGAAGTACAAACACAAATCACAATGAGGTTTTATGATATTGCAATTCACACCCACCGGATTGGGAGTAAAACTAGACAATCGCACATATGAAGAAGATGTTGAGCAATGAGAATACTCATCTACATCTGGTGAGAATTTAAATATGCACTACAACTGGCCGAGTGCAGGGCTCATGCCCGTAATTCTAGCACTTTGGGAAGCCGAGCCCACTGGAGCATTTGAGGCCAAGAGTTGGAGACCAGCCTGGTCAACATGGTGAAACCCCATATCTACTAAAAATGCAAACAATTAGTTGGGCATTGTGGCACACACCTATAATCCCAACTGCTCAGGAGGCTGAGGCAGGAGAATCACTTGAACCTGGGAGGTGGAGGTTACAGTAAGCCGAGATCATGTCATTGCATCCATCCTAAATGACATAGCTAGATGCTGTCTCACAAAATAAAAGTACTACAACTTTGGAAAACATTTTGGCATTACCTAGAAACTTAATTGTTATACCTTCTGTCTCAGCAATTTCACTTTTAGGTTTATACTCTAAGAATCTCGTATATATGCACCAGAAGGAAAATACCTGAAAATTCATAACCGGGCCGTCTGCCGTAGTCCCAATGCAGAAAAACATCAACTGTTTATTCAAAGCAGAGCGGACAAATTCAGATATCTATCAAAAGCAGAATAAGAGTTCATACAGAGCAATATAATGAACTGTAGAGACGGCGTGGTGGAGGTTGGGAGAGGAATAAGGGATAAAAGACAATCAATATATTGGGTACAGTGTCCAGTGCTTGGGTGATGGGTGCACTAATATCTCAGGATTCACCACTAAAGAACTCATCCATGTAACCAAAAACCACCTGTACCCCAATAACTATTGAAATTAAAAAAACAAAAAAACGAAAAAACAGGCTGGATGGGGTGGCTCATGCCTGTAGTCCCAACACTCTGGGACTTTAAATGCATTCGGAAATGGAACACAAAGACAGAGCCCTAGAAGTGGAGTGTGAGTGCTGAGGTTTTTCCCTAAGCCTCTTCTCTTCCATGTGCGCTGATGTTCTCCTTGGTTAAGTATTTGGAAAGCACATCAGGTTTTAGCAATTTTTTTTTCCCTAAAAAGAACAATTTGCTCTTAGAAAAATGACAGTGTTCTTCCCTTATTACATGAAAGCACCCTCTGACCCCCTAAAAAGCAGAGATCTTTTGTAGGGATACACACAAGAATGAAAAAGTGAAAATCAGAGCTGGTAATAAACGGACAGAAAATTAAAGAGAGCTGTCACCTCTGGCAAGGGGAAGGAGGACATGATCATGGAGATTGACCAGAAGAGGAAGGTGATTCTGAAATACTGGCAATATTCTAGGTCATAAGTGTTTATTCTTTAAATGGCACATAACAGTTTTATCGTCTCTTTTGTATGTATTGTTTATTTCACAACACATTTTTATTTGTTTTATTTTACCTGAAGTTCTATCTAGATGCCAAAAAAAAAAAAAAAAAAAAAAAAGAGCAGAAGTAAACAAAGGGTTTCCAAAGAACCAGGATCAGAACCAAGTAGACCAGTAGGAGAGAGATTTTTCTTTTTAAAATTTTTAACTGCTATTTTTTTGTGGTTACATAGTAGCTGTCTATATTTATAGGTTCCATGAGATGTTTTGATACAGGCATGCAATGTGACATAAGCACATCGTGGAGAATGGGGTATCGTCTCCTCAAACATTTATCCGGAGAGAGATTTTTCGTGTACACCTGTGCTCTTTTCAGGTTTCAGCGTTTTCAATACATAACTGTCACAAGAGAGGTTTTGCATGTTTTCCCTTGACCTTGAGAAAGAAAAGCATTTGCTGGGATGCTGCCTATTGAGGAGGTGGAGGGGAATCCTTAGAGGAGAAGCCACTGAGTTTGCAACCCAGCTGACACACAAGAAGCAACTTGAGAAGGACTCCAAAAGCAGCAGGTCAATAAGTGGAAACCAGCATTGAATCAGCTGAATGGGTACCTGGAAGTGGGGTGAATATAAGCACCAGTTTGCCTGCAATCGCCCCCTCCTATGTATTCTTGTCCCAGAGTAATCATTAACGCACTCCTGTTAGTGGCAGCAAATTGGTTTGGGTCTGCAGCAACCTCAATTCTTGCCTCCTCAGAAGAAAGCATTCGACTGAGGGGCATAAGGCAGAGTGAGAGACCGAGGCAAGTTTGAGAGCAGGAGTGAAAGTTTCTTAAACAGCTTCAGAATAGGAACAAAAGGAACCAAAGTACACTTGGAAGAGGGCCAAGTGGGCAACTTGAGAGATGAAGTGCACTGTTTGACTTTTGACTTGGGGTTTTATACGTTGGCACGTTTCCCAGGGGTTGTGCCTCTCCTCCCCGGTTCTTTCCTTAGGGCGGGCTGTCGGCATGTGCAGTGGCCTGCCAGTTCTTGGGAGGGGCCACATGGGCAGGGTGTTTGCTGGAGTTGTGCGCATGCTCACTTGAAGCATTCTTCCCTTATCAGTCGAGTGTTTCTGTAAGGTCATATCCAGTTAAACTCTACCATTGCTTCCTAGTTTGCAGGTGCGAACCCACTCGCCTGAGATCTTACTGGGCAGCTGCTGATCACCAGTTTCAGGTGTTTCCGTTGGGATACTGACTTTCCCTGGCATGGGTTGCAATCATGGCTTTAGAGAGACAATTAACAACTACCTGACCATCATCTGATGGTCGTCTGACTTTCCTATGCGGGGGCGTAGGGGAGCCTCTCTTGCTCTGCTCATGTCTGCCTGACTACCTACTGTGACACTTCCTTTCACTTTCAAAAGTGTCCCAATCTGACCATAAATGATGTGGTCAACCTCTACATGAAGGAAGAAATGTAATGTGCTATGGGAGGAGAACGGCTTATCCAGGAAGACCTCTTGAAAAGGGACCGGCCAGGGCTTAGATGCTGTGGCTCTAATTAGCAAAAAAGCGTGATAAAACTTTAAAAAGAAAAAAACCAGTGAGAGAGAGAGCAAAGAAGAAGGGGAGAAGAAGGAGGAGGAATATTATTTTTGTGTTTGTTTAGATCTATCCAAAAAGTAAAAAGAAAAACACAATGGAAGTAGTCATTTCTTTGACCAACTTTTCTTCCGCTTTGAGCTTCTGAAGAACATGCCTGAGCTTGCTTTCCCCTCGATTTCATTTTTATCTGAGATGAGTGAACTATATATGGGAACTGGCATTCTCTAAATTAATTTAGATATCAGTGAGTTTTTTCCATCTTGCCTGTGGAGGAAAGGTTGGAAGCTTCCTACCCTTTCACATCACAGAGCTTGCGACCTGCAATTTTTGCTATTTCTCAATCTGCATTCTTGTGGCTTTGTTCATCAATGGAATGCTGTAACTTATGAGCTTTCCTCTTTCGACTCTTCCAGAGAACTTTATCAGCATTCTCTAATTTTATTAACAAAAGAAAAGAAACTATTTTTAGGGATAATGATCAAATAAGGCTGAACCCGGACCATCTTGAGCAGATGTAGTGGTTCTGCAAAGTGGTCCGATGAGGCAGTTGCTCCAATACATGGTCTCAGCTCAGAAGTCATTGTTTTTTCAAACCTTGTTCTTAAAGGAGGAACAAGGTACAGAACTTTTGTTTCTCTTTTCCTTTCTTTTGAAATACCAATTTGCATGTAACCATATGGTAAATAACAGCCTATAGGAAAAAAGGGGAAGGGATGGAGACTTAAATAGAGGAAGGAGTAAACAGAAAAAGTAACAGGTCACACAGAAACCAGAAAACTAAAAGTTATAATGGTGGTGGTTCCCTTCTCTCCCTGTGTCTGTTCTTTCAAAACAGTGGCTAAATTGGGATGGGTAAGATCTAATTGGGATTCTCCCAGATGCAACTCTTTGTGAATTTGTGGATGGGACCAGATAAGAACCTCCCGGAGGAAGCAGATTCAAATGAGCTGATTTCAGTATCTTTCAGGCAAACCCAGTATTTCTCAATCTTCAGAGATCCCAGGAGTATTTCTCAATCTTCAGAGATCCCAGGAAAAACATAAATGATGGAGATAAACAATGTAATTAGACTCAAGAGAGTAGTTAGAAAATCAGACACCCCTAGGAGAAAAAAACAACCTGCTATTTGTGAATTTATTCATGGTGGTCAAGATAAATAACAGCAATCAAATCACGGTTTAGTTACATGGAAGAAAACTTTACTTACTACTCCCAGGCATGCTAAACTCTGCACACCAATTTCCTGGGTGCAGGAGGATCACCTAGAATGATTTTAAAAAGTTCCCTCATATCCAAGAGAGATATTTGTCAGCAAAAAGACTCACACAACAACTTTAAACAGATGAATGTTAACTCTGATGACTCAGTAAATATTATCAATGATACCTTAATTTTTCTTGGTTTTAAGGGTGCCTCTCTTCTATGTAGGCACTTCAATTCTCCCTTTTAGTTGTTTTATACAAGAGTAATCAATTCATATGTTAGACTTTCACAGGACATTTCATGGCAAAAGGAATATTGACCCAGTATTGACACTAATAATATACATAAAGGAGAACAGCAAGGAAACCTGCAAAAATCTCTCCATACCAACACAGACTCCAGGAAAAGTTATAGTAAAGTGGAACATTTACAGATAGGTGAAAGGTATTGACAGAGTTTAGCATGGAGCAGGGAAGAGAGACATACATACAATTTGTGTTTTAGAACATAGCTGTCCCTCATATACATGCATGTTAATTTTTATTAGGCAGTGTACCAAGTGTTTATTTTTTCCCGCTCCTCCAAATAATGAGCAAAGCCATCTCTTTCCAAGAATGGAAAAGGTGGTGATGGTGGCTTCCTCCTTGAGAAACTAGTTGAGCCTATTATCAGGGAAACCACCCAGAGGGAAGGCTTCCACGTGTCAGGATGGATTATTTCTCTTTAATATTTGAGCTCATTTGCTTCTCTACACAAATTATGGTGTGTCTCTTTTTTAAAACAAATACACTTGGGAGGAGTCTTAAGTGTTGTTGTCTTTTGGATTAATTGTTGAAGTGGTGTTTGAGACAAATTAGAATATAGTCAGCTGAGAGCAAAGATGACTCTTTCAAAAGGGGAAGGCAACTATTGGTGGGTATGGGAGGTAGAGCTGAAGAGAGGTGGCAGAAACATCAGGAGACAGAAAATGATGGAAGAGAAGAAAAGTGGAAAGAAGATGAAGATAAATTTTATTGATTTAAAACTTTCATCTAAATTAATTCTGGCCATTCTTCTGGGAATTAGCTCATGCTTTTCCATGCAATGCATGTTCCTGTGGCAGACATTTATTGACCACCTGCAATGTTCCAGGCACTTGACTGAAATGTAGTGATTCAAAAGTGAATAAATTATAGGGATGGCTTCTATCACCGATAACATGCTAGAGGCAATGGCATCTAACTCTAGCTGAGAAGGGTAAATAAGCATTCACAAAGGAGGCAGTAGCATGGAGCTGGACAGAGCCATTTGTGATTCCCAACTCAAATGGACACTCAAACATTGCTTGCAGTTTTTTCAACTCTTCCTCAGAGTCACTAACTCTATACTTTGTATTGCTGAGCCTTCAGTACTGCCCTATATCTATTTACTGTCAGGATACGAACTAATTTTCTGTTTCTCAAAAAAAAAAGAGGGACCGCTGTTCATGAAAATCTTCCATTTCCTTTTGTTGTCACCTATCCATCCGTATCTCCCCTCACTCCATCACCTGGTCTCATAGGAAAACGTATTCCCTCTTCCTCCTTGACAAAACCAAGACTTTCTTCAAGTCACTGAGACCTAAACCTTTCATATCTCACTGGAAACTATGAAATCATCATCTCCATTATCTTTGCATCTTTATTATCTTCCTTAGGTTTCAGCATGAACAAAAGCTCAGCTCCTCTCCATTTCAGAAAGTAAACACATATGTGCACACATGCACACACACGGAAAACCTCTTATTAAAATAATCCCAATATGTTTTTCCCCTACCAGTACTTTTATTGTTTTATTAATTTCCTCATTGAAAAATCAATGAACTCATCTTAATTCTTATTCCAATGGACCTTTTTGCACAATTAGATATTGCTGATCTTTTCTTCCTTCTTAGAATGCTCTCCTTTCTAAGGAAGGTACTCATGGAATACTATCCTTTCTGAAATGTTGAATCCTTACCAGTTCCTTTCCTTTTAGCTATCTTCTCTTATTATTTTTTATCCCTTAAATGTTTGTTGTCTCCAGGGTTCAGACCTTGACCCAATTCTCACTCCATTACCTTTCCCAAGCAATTTTATTCACTTTTAGGGCTTACTCTCTCTGAATTCTCACACTAAGCCAACAGCAATTTTTGTTAGAACTTCCTTCCTAACATTCATCAGTTCTAATCTCCTCTCTATATCCCATCTACTGTCATTACTCAACTTTGGCCATGTTCATCTCCCAACTGGTTTAGAATAAAAGCCTTATAATGCATCCCTCTGCCTCTTCTGGCTACCCTCCAATTTTTTCAAGCTGTGCAAGAATGATGTTTCTAAGTGATAAATTTTATCTCTCTGCTATCTTTCTTAAAACACTTGAGAGGTTCCTCATTGCTTTCAGAATAAAGTGCATATCTTTATCAAAATTCTCATTGTGTTGCAGCAAATCATTTAAGCTTTTCACAGTATACTTTTCTAATGTCTCTTCCTCTTCTCTACCAACCAAGCATACACTTGAAAAGATTTTTCATCATCTTTCAATCGTGCCATGATTCTCAAACCTCATGCTTTTACTTCTGCTTAAAGTTGAGCCTAGAATACCTTAAATTTACTTATTTGAAGAAATTGCATTTATTCTTCAAAATACAAATAAAATACTGCCTCTCTGAAGCATGTCTTGATATTACTTCTTACTCTTTCCACTGTGCAAATACACATCTCCCAACCAAAGTTAGTTATTATTTCCTCTAAACCCCCATCATATGTAATTCCTTCCACTATTTATCACCCATACCAGGTAGTTTTATGGCTCTGTGATAGCTGTGTTCCTCCTGGGAAATTAAAGACTTAATTCAGCATGGCATGGACAGTTAATGTCACAACCAGAACAACCATGATCTAGAGTGCATAAGCCAGTTAGCATCTCTTAGGCCATGCTGTGTGGTTGATATCATCTTGCCGGAAGGGAGAGACGTAGATCTGATAACCTCTGTAAGCCTCTGTCTGCTACCGCCATGATTCTATGAATAACCTCTTTAAACGTTGCTTCACCGCAGAATCTACGTAGCTGATGCCTTCATTTCCTAAAGGCTGCCCTGGGAACAGCAGCAGAAAAAACAGCATCTCTCTCACCACATCATTGTCATCATTAGTGAAGCTGATATCTTGGTCGTGTTCAGACTTGCTATCATTCCCAGAAGCCTGGATAAACAGAATGGCATTTTTAGGACTGCTCCATAAACTGAATCATTTTGAAAAGTGCCCCAGTGACCCAAGAGGTTGAGCTTTTTGAGTGGTGACTTACTGTGGCTTACGGGATAGTTGAAAAAAATTAATTGTGCTTAATTGAGCTATTAGTTCAAATGATCTTTCTGAAGATCAATCTAGTATGAAAGTCCTTCTGAAGTCTAAAGAACTTTTTATTTTCTAAAATGGGAATTGGGATGAAGATGTGGTTACAAATCTAGTGAACTTGTATGTTTTGATCTAATTGCAGATATTAGAAAACCCAATTGTAGGTAAACCATAAAAATACACACTTACCTGTGCAAATAGAACTGTTTGTAAAGAATTTAAGTCTCTTGGATAAATAATTATTTTAAGCAACAGTTTATAATATGGAATGGAAGTTCTAAGCGTCATGTGAAAAAGATATGATCCACAAAACATGATAGCACTTCAGCTTTGAAAATTTACTCTGCTCTTATGAGGAGCTGGGGGAGTGAAGGATGTGAAAATTTGGGGTCCAAAAGCTGGTGGAAGAAGCTTAGGTTGCTCATGAAGTTCCTCTTTGACTGCTTATGTAACTTAAAGGAAGACAGCCACCTGGCACATCATTTTCCCCCAGAAAAATGTGGGTTAAAAACACCTACCTTACAAAAAGACTATGAATTAAGTACGATAAGTGAAATGGAAGTTTCCTGGGTTCTTAGGAGAAGCCACACATTCTAAGGCTGAGGTATATAGATCTCTACTGTGTCACTTACTCATTCAGCAAACAGTCATCGAGCACCTGTTATATGTCAAGCACTATTCCAAGCTCTGGAGATGAACAGACAACAAAAGAGACAAAAATTCTGGGGACTCCCAGAGGGAAGAGAAGAGGAGGGAGGCAAAAGTTAAGAAACTACCTACTGGTTATTATACTCAGTATCTTGATGACAAGATCATTCATATCCCAAACCTGAGCATCGTGCAGTGTACCCATGTAACAAATGTACCCATGTAACAAATGTACCCTTGAATCTAAAATAAAAATGGCAATTATAATTTTAAAAAGAGTTATTTAATGGGGGAAGAGAAAAGCAACCAACCAACAAAGAACTAAGTAAAGTATGTATTAGAAGATGGGAAGATGGGAGGTGGTGTGGAGAACAATAAAACAGGAAGGGGGGCCAGCCAATCCTGAGTGTTGTGGTGGATTTCTATTTTAAACGTAATGCTGAGAAAGGACCTCATGGACAGAGTGACTTTTCAAAAGCACATGAGGAGGTGAGTGAGAGGTGGTGAGAACATGAGGATACTGGAGCAAGAGCACCCCAGGCAGAGAGAACAGAGGCATGGGAGACTTGAGATGTGACTGTGACTGTGTGGTTCAGGGAACAATGCAAAGGCCAGCATGGCTGCATGGGGAAAAGAGTGAGTTAGCAGGGGGTGAGACATATACAGCCTTGTGGCCTATTGAAGAGATTGCTTTTCTGAGAAAGATGAGAGCCATCGGAGCATTTGAAGCAGAGGAGGAGCGTGGTCTAACTTGCATCTCTAAGGTATCCCTCTGGTTGCTGTTTTGAGAATAGATTCTTGGGGAGATGTCCAGGTGGAAGACGTCAGGAGGCACTTGCAGCAGTGCAGTTAATACCCACCAGGGAGGTGGCAATGGAAGCAATGAGAAGTAGTCAGACTCTGGATATAGGTACATCACAAATAGAGAACACACAGGACTTCCTACTGGAATGAATGAGAGCATAAGAGAAAGAAGTCAAGATTGACAGCAAGGTGTTTGTCCTGGCAAGTGGAAGACTGCACTGACCATTACAACTCCATTGGTACCACTAGTTCAATTTGGGGGGAA
Organism: Cacajao melanocephalus; assembly: GCA_963573385.1. Taxonomy (NCBI): domain Eukaryota; kingdom Metazoa; phylum Chordata; class Mammalia; order Primates; family Pitheciidae; genus Cacajao; species Cacajao melanocephalus. The sequence continues at coordinate 46,634 of CAUYLG010014911.1, read as the reverse complement.
CATAAAGCAGATAATTTAACATAACCTCTTTATCTGCCTTTTTATGTATCTTTCTAAATCATAAAATGGCAATACTCAACTGAGAATTTTTTATTCTTTAATTGAAAGATGCTATCTAATAAATTTTTTTCTTACATCTATTAAAAGGCTAATTTGATTCTAATAAAATACCTATGATGTAAAACGTGTTTATAAGAAAGAAACGATAGAATATTATTACTCAGGTTTTATAAGTGAGGAAACTGAGGCCCTGAGAAATTGACATGCACTAAGATGCAGTTCTTTTGATGTCTTCTTCAGAGAACTTTACAGCATAACCATTACCTCTCTGACAACAGTAAGCCCCATCCCTGGTACTTTTTATAATGCAATGATTTTTCTACAGAAAAGCTCTTGGTTTCAACTGCTAATGAACCAGTCAACTAGAGAATATTGACTTTTATGTAGGACACAATATATTACCAAGTTTTCTCTTTCTTTTCCTTTAAATTGTTTTCTTACCTTTCAAGTTGAAAATAATCTTTAATACATGACTTTTATTGTTTCTTATATATAAGGTAAAATGTGAAGATTGACTTGAAATCCAAATGCTATTTTAACATCTTTCTGGCAAATACTATTTCTTGTACTAATGCTAGAGAGTGTGAGATAAATAAATTAGGGTTCGATTTTTCCTGCTTCTCAACTCTCTCCGTTTGCTATTTTAGAATATTGTGAAACGCAGCAAGCTACACTAGAAGATAAAACTTATAACAGTTTTTATTTCCTCTGTTGTGGCCCCCCCCAGAAAAATCTTAACTGTTGGTTTTATAGACTTCTCTGCTCTCAAGGGATTTGAGGTATGCAAAGCTTTGGCTGAGATTGGAAAGAAACAGCTCAGAGGTGGGGACTGCTGCTTAAAATGTTCCTTTGTTTCATTTTTTTCCTGTTATTGTATATGAAGCTTTGAAACTATCCTGACTTTCCATTCCAAAGGCACAGGCCAGGACAGGTGCCAATCGCAGTGGCCATTTGATGGAGGGGCATATACATGATGATTGGTTTGGTTGGGGGCTCAAAGTGAAAACAGAGGGGATTCTCAGAAGGTTTCATTATGAGATTAAGATGTCTTCTGTCACCCTTTGGTGAGGGGGATCCTGTGAGAACATTCTACAAGGGTTTAATACCAATTGGCACAGTGCTGGGTCCTAGCAGCCCAAGAATTGAGTGGCAACTCCAGGGCTGGGGATTCTAAACTCCATCTGTGTTGACTTGCTTTGTAACCTGAGGCAAGTGTCTTTAAATTCTCTCAGCCTCTACTTCTTCATCTAAGTCAGGCTTGCCAGAGGCACAATTATGTAAATACATAGATACCATCATTCCTTGGTGGGTGGGGTGGGGGGAATGCTTTGTTTAGCCAGCAGGGCTCTCTACTGCTAAAAGCAGGGTGTGAATCAGAGCTCCTGGGTCTCTAATCAAATTGTTGAAGATATTCTGAGATGCTGTAGAAAAGGTGCTTTCATGGCTTTAGACAGTGCACAACCACTGCTTAGATTCAGTACACAACAGGGTATCTGTTTAACGGCAGGGTTGGGAAGGTGTGTTTTATTTTTCTTTTGGATAGGTCACTTGGAAGTGATGGACTTATGGGTCTGCTGGCCTGGCCATTTGACTATGTTGAACAGCAATCCACCTTTAACTTGTTCAACTCATTTTCCGTACTCCCCTCTATTCTCTCTCTCCTCCCAAATACACACACATGCACACACACACGCACACACATCTCTGCATTTGCCTAACCTGTAAACTATGATTTGAGGGATGCCAAAGTACTTCTTGTTGCCACATATATGCATTCCTAAACTCTTCTCCTGTTACAACATTTAAATCTGTTGTTTAAATAGAAGATAAGTCAAACATACCCCATTGTTAATGGAATCCGATTTGTGTTTACAAGCATGTGCTCTGGGTTTGAATCTCAGCCCTGTCACTCAGCTCTGTGAATTCTCTGAGCCTCAATTTTATCTTCTGTAAAATGGTAGCAGTAATGGTACAGCCCTCATAGGATTGCTGTACAAAGTAAAGATGATAATGATGCAAAATCCTTAGAATATTGCCTGATGCATAATAAAAACACAGTAGACACAGCTGCTGAGGTTATTACTGAAATGGTACAGAGGAAAGAAATGGTATAGAGGAAGGTAAATCAGGATAGTGAAATGGGACAGAGCAAACCATAGACTTGTACTGACCACGTATGAACATGTAAGTTAACTTTTATTCTGCTTCTGTTGATGGCAAGTTGGGCAGGCGTGCAAGAGCTGCCTTGTCCTATAAGACAAAGACTAGGCTCACCAGTCTGTCGCTAATAACTGGAGTGACCTCTAGTGGTTCTGATTTTTTTCATAGCGGAAAACACAAAACAAACCAGATTCACCCAAACTGTACACTATTTTGCTTGTACACCCAAAATTCAGAAGCTGATTAAATGGAAACTAGTCCAGTGTTTAATTGAATTGACTGATTTATTAATAGAAACCTTGTTTCTACTGGATAGTTTCAAGAATCCCGTCGGAGTATGACCACACCCTCACTTCCATTTGGCCTTCTGTCCATTATTACTGAGTTAGGGGAGTAATTTATTAGCATTCAATTAAAATATATAGATATATTTAAAATGTATATGATGCTTCCCATGGGCAAGACACTGTGCTAGGCAGAAAAGGACACATCAAGATGAAATACGGACAGATCCTTTGAAAATACTAAAAAAGTATCTATTTTTAAAATGTACTAAAATAGATATCGATACTAAGAATTACTACCATCTTATGCCTTATGACTTTGTGGGCAACTTTGCTTTTTGTGCTATAGGGAGAAACAGATCCCCTCAGAATAAAGCAAAATAAAACTATATCCATTGGAACACAAGAGAATTCTCATTCATGGGCTGGAGTTTGGCCAAGAGTAGAGCCAGGTAGCAAAAAAGATGTACCCTGCTATGGTTTAAAAATAATTAACACTAAATAAAGCAAAATTCAAAATTCAAAAATTATTTAAAGAAGTCATTTTTAATCCGTTTATTCAGCACCCATATGTCATTTATGTTCTAGGTAATTCTACTTTCAAATAAATATAGTCCTTTTTACAAGAGCAATGCATTAAATATGCAAGTGAAAATGAAAACTTTTTATGCCTTTATATGATTTTTATATAAATAAGTCCACAAGTTATTTGTATTGCCAAATTAGATTATACCTTGTAGAATATTAGTAATGTACATATGGTCTTTGTATAAAAGTAAGAGTCCCAAAGAGAATATCAGTGTCCTGATATAAGGCCCATACTCTGATTTTTTTTTTTACTTGATAGGTATTTGAGACTGAAAAATACTTTTAGCTATTTATGCAAAGTGCAATTGTCTCTTATTTTTCCACTTGTACTTCATGAAGACCTTTGGTGATATCTAGTTGACAGCTAATAGCCTTACCACAAAGAGCTATTTAGACTTGGCACAAATTTAGAAACTCCTGAAGCCTAAATCAATTCAAAAGCCTAAAAACAAATTCACAAAACTTCATATTCTGCCCTGGCACAACTTTATTTGGTAATAGCATGTAGGGTGATTCATTCCAAACACAATGTCTTCTAACACTGGAATTTTCCTTAAGCACCAGGATTCATCATTGGGAATTCTGTTCCATTTCTTTTTAGAGTTTCTATTTAGTGTCATTTACGTTCCTCTTATGCCCTGGGAGTACAGAAATAGCCAGTTGAGAGTATATAAAATGTTCTGTTTTTAAAACTTATTTTTAAATTTTTTATTCTTTTAAAATTATTTCTTTATTTGCTTTCTTATTCTTCATTTTTATTATATTTATGATTTATCTTATTTATCTTTAGCTGGTCATCAGTTTAAATAAACCTTAAAATGTTCTACATCTTAAAGATGTTGACTTCTCCAAGCTGGGTCTGATTAGGAGTTAAAGCTGAGTGGAAAAAACAATTCACAAAGAAATATTACAGGAAGAATTTATAGGAAAAAAATTGAAAGTTAGAATGTCATCTACATCAATACAGTATGATGGTCTTTGAATTCTCATTGTCAAATCTTATTTGGTTCTATTATTAATGTTTAAAACTATATTGACAATCTATTAGTCTTTCATAAGAAATTAATATTCTTGGCAAACATTGAGTGATACTTTGCACACAAACATCTTATACTTTTTCCAGCATTTTTACTTAAGCATTGGGCTGATAGTATTAATAAATATTGGTTTTAATTATTTGAACTTAAATATTACCCCTTAAAACAATTATAAACATGTTTAAAACAAAAAAAAGAGATTGGTTGACAATACAGATTTGGAGTTAACCCTTCATGATAAGTGAGAGAAGCTATGATATCTGGATGTCCACCTTTGACTCCAGAGAAGTAATAAAATTGGATGTGATATTAAGGCCACTGGGTGATAACTGCTCCATGACGTTTTAAAGAAAGTAAAGTTAGTTTTAAGCAGCTTCACACCATTTTGGGGGATGCACTAGTTATTCATGCCTTTGAAATTTTGCAAATTCGTATTTTGTTTCATTCCATTCAGTTTTATCCACCTGCCGTTTTCATCTCCCTTTTGAGTATTGGGTAACAGGTTTGAGCCCCTTGGTCCCTTGGCTAATGGTTTATCTCAGCAGTCTGCTGCCACCTAGTGTCTAGGAGAGAGTGTCATCTATTAACTCACACTTGGTGACTGAAGGAAGAACTCCAACTGCTCACCAGAAAGTGCATACTACAAGGGCAAGCACACATGGGTGATATGATCATGGTTTCCAAATTGATCCAGTGATGTCATCACATGATATTCAGTTCTCATTAACACATGTCTTACAATAGGAATGGCAGGACATGGGGTGGGTAGGAGAGGGTGGCGGCAACAGTTTCAGATTCACATTAAATTAGCAAACCGCCTTATACGTTTTCACGCATCTGAGTCTCAAACCCCATTAAGTTAATGACGAGAATCCTCATAGCTCCAGCCTTACCTGATGAGTTTCACTAACGCAATCATGAAAGCTTTGGTAGAATTTCAGAGGGATTTACATTGAATTAGGTCTACCATTTTCAGAGATACTTTTGGCTACTTGGTCTTAGCATAAGGGAAATTTCTCTTTATTTTGCCAACAAAATTATGGACCTCTTTCACTTAAATCTTCCATTTACATCCAGCTACAGTGGGATCATGTGTTACTTGTGAAAGTCTACTTGTTACTAGACTATGACAAACAATATTTGACATCCAGTCTTCTTTCTGAGCCTGTTCCACTTATAGCTGTTCTGAAGAATGTATTTCATTTCAGGAACCAAACACAGTGCTGTTACATAAAGTCTGATTGATAGGAGTTAAGGTGGGCAGAAGTTATCCAATCTGAACATCAAGTGTTCCAAGGGGAAGGAATGCATTATCATTAGAGCAGTGGGAAGACAGAATTGCCCGTGCTAACTGGATGATTGGTGGGGAGCGTCAATCTCCGCTGTGGATCCCAAGAACTGAGCCAGCCTAGATTCCTGAGAACTGCTGACCTTAGAATACAGGAACGCTGTTACCAGACGAGGTCCCCTTCAGCGATCGATGGGCTCACACTGAAGTCTAAGTCTTGTTGGCTCACCTCCCTGTATGTCTCACTAGACTAGAATACTAGAACTCATGCAGGAATGGCCTCAGCAGCTTGGAGCCAAAATGAGCACAGAGAATAAAAAAGAGAAATTAAAAATACCAGCCTCACTGTGACAATCACTCTGACATCTCCCTCCCTGCTCCTCTCTCCTTTTCCATCCCTACTGATTATCTCAAAATTCTTAAACTTCCCTATTCTCTGTCCCTGTCATGCACAGACACAGGCACTCTCATATTTATCTCTCCTCTTTCTTTTCTGCCAGAAAGATATTCCACAGAATCACTCTTCTGATAGTGAAACAACCATTGAGTTTGGTTAAAGCCCATGGTGTCAAGTTTATCAATCCTCATTCAATTTCCCAATTGATTGCCAATCTTCCTTATCATTTCCTACATGTATGTGGGCTTTAAATGCTACAGCATCATACACAGGATCAGTAAATAGAGAAAACATAACATTTATCTTTAGTTTTACAATTCTGAATATTTTCATTTAAATAGTCTCATTGATTAAGTTTAGCTTCTAGCAAAGGCAAAACTCTTTCTCTGTTCTGATCATTAAATACTTGGCTACCAGAAGGAAAACTGGATTTTGGATGAAGAATTTATTCTGACTGTGTTAGCTCTGCTTTGTCCCTGTATGTTCAATGATATGCTTAATGAAGATGGCTCACTAAACCTATGTCATTGGTAAGAAAAAGTTTCTAGATGACAAATAGCAATGCAAATTGCATGCAGGTAGGAATATATATGTATATATGCATATGCATACACACTCACACAGAGAGAGAGAGAAAAAAATATGTGCACATACTACAGAGATGCTGACGCCAGGAACAAGAATCTTGACTTAAATATTAGACAAAGAAAAGCTTCTTTTGTGAGAAAGCCATCCTAAAATATAAATTTTCAGTGCAGAACTTGAGTTACCAATCACTAGTGTTCATAGTAAGTCTGATGATAAAATATCTGGGTTTTGTTTGTTTGTTTGTTTGTTTGTTTTTGGAGACAGGGTCTTGCTCTGTCACCGAGGCTGGAGTGCAATGACACATCATAGCTCACAGTAACCTCAGACTCATGAGCTCAAGCTTTCTGCCTCAGCCTCTCAAGCAGCTTGGATCACAGGCATGTGACACACACCCAGCTAATTTTTTACTTTTTACTTTTTCTTTTTCCATAGAGATGAGTTTCATTATGTTACTCAGGCTGTTCTTGAACTCCTGGCCTCAAACTCTCCTCCTGCCTTGTCCTCCTAAAACACTTGGATTACAGGCATGAGTCACCGCACCTGGCCAATAAAATGTCTATTCTTGTTGAAAAAAAAAAAAACTTTATTGACGCTTCTTGTATTATGTAAAGACAGCTGAGAATACTTTTGCACATTGTTTTATGAATATAATGGACGATACCCATCAGTTGTGATGGTGACTATACTGATGTGCTCTTGGGTAAGGTGCTAAGAACAATCCTTTCTGTAAAAGGATGAAAAACAAAACCCTTGAGCAGTGGAAGATGACACATTCCACAAATGTTAGCTAATTTCCTGCCATAGAGCATAATGAAAGTGCATGTGGACAGGGTGTGCATTATCTATAAAAAGAGAAACAAAAAAAGAAACAAAAGCATCATCATATCTTTTGGTATCCAGAAATAAAGTCCTCTCAGTTAAATGGTAATTATGAGCAACTTTGAAAAGATTGTCAATACAGAATGCTATTTTTAAACAACAAAAGTTTCTCTTCATACCTCTAGCAGTCTTACGTTTTAATGAAACAGGCTCAAAACAGCACAATGCATATTTCTAAGTTTTGATCATTAAAATTCTTCATCTGCAGACTACTAGCCATAAATATTCAACTGGAGAAAATAAACCAAACTTGATGGCTTTCTTGTATCTTCTTACCATTTCTAGATCTTTGAACCTTCCCTTCCACTTTCTCAACCAGAGATAGCCTAAACAAAGAAAGCCAGCTGTTTGCCCAAGCTTTCCGATCGACCTGCAAAAGTCAAACTAGAGGTGATCTTATTCCTTGTTTCACTGAAAAGGGACTTAGTGACATAGGTAAACCTTTCACTGGAGAAGAGAAATGGGGTTGGCCAGAAGGACAAATTATAAACCTGTCAGTCAAGGTTTACCATAGAGAAACAACAGTAAATTGTCTATGAAGCTGTTTATAGATGGTCAAGATGACCAGTGGAAGACCTCATATATGACTCCTTGACAATAGCTTAAATTCTGGAATTTCCTCCCACTGTAGTAAGTTTTATGATGCTCTGGAACCAGGGAGGCAGTGTGTTGTGCGGGGTGGGCGTTGGGGAGCAGTAAGTGGGGACAGGCTTTGCTGATAGATAAACCTAGGTTTGAATCCTCCAAAGTCTACTTACCAGCTGGATGGCTTCTATAATTTTTTTAATGAGTCTGAACATCTTCATTGTAAGATAAGTATAAAATCTATACCTAATTGTATTGTGTGAGGAACTAGAGATAATATGCAAAAAAGTACCTAGAGCACATTTTTAAACATGATAAAGGGCATTCTGGGAGTGGAGCTTTGTTAAGTCTTTGTGAAGGTAGAGCTGTCCTAAATTGAAGTCACTCTACCATAGTGTGTCTCGTCTCAGATACGTTTTTGAAAGGCCCTTTCACAAGAGGCTCTGTAAAAAGTAGTGCTCATGGGGAAAGTCTTATTCTGAAATCAACCTGCTTAAAATCTACTTTCTGAACTGCCATTCAGTCTTGGCAAAGACTAATTTCCATCACCCCTTTGCTACATGCCAAGTTGGAATATTGAGAATGTTGTCTATTATTCAATCTAAGTAAGTACATTACTTTTAATTGGAGGTTGTTTCACTACCATTTGAATTAGGAGACTAATCAGTCATCAGAAATAGACAATTAAGGTCTTTTGTGTTAATTTCGAATTATTGCCATTGATCCAAAAGTGTTATCTTTTAAGCAAGAGCTGAAGTGAATTCCTCCCATATGTTTTGGCAGAAGATTCAGTGCTAGGCCTTCCATGCCTTGGCATAGCAGCTGTACAGATCAGTGCTCCAGGGCTTGTTCCAAGCACAGCACCACATAGATTTGCAGCAATAAATCAGAAATTTGAAATCTACTGAACAAACTTTGCTACCGATCTGTAAGTTGATTTACTTTCACAAACATCTATTATGTATCTTTTCACATAAGTCACTGTATCAATACTATTTAACTTTTCAGATATCTTGCCTAGAGCCCAAAAAAGCTGCAGAAAATGTCTTATTTTACCTCAAAAAGCATTTTATGCTGGAAAAAGTGAACACATACAAAATTTCAAAGCTTCAAAGAAAGAAAAATAATTCAAAAACCTACCAATATTTACTATGGTTTGATTAGAAGTAAATCTTAAATAGGCAAAGATGTCTTCAAACACACAGTAAAAACGCTCCCAAAAAGAAAAATAATAAATAAATTAGATTTTATCAAAACTAAAAACATCTGATTATCAAAAGACTCCTTTAAGAAAATAAATAGACATATCACAGAATCAGAGAAAATGTTTGTAAGACATACTTGATGGACACATATGCAGAACATATTTAAAAATTGCTACAAGTCACTAATTTTAAAAGTGCATAAATATTAGCATAAGCTTTGAATAGACACATTCCACAAGGAAATATACAAGTAGCCAATAAGCACATGAAAGAGTTTTCAACATCACTTGTCACCCACAAAATGCAATTTATTTATTTATTGAGACAGTGCCTTGCTCTGTCTCCGAGGCTCGGGTACAGTAGTGCAATCTTGGCTCGCCGAAACCTTGACCTCCCTAGCTCAAGCCATCTTCCCACCTCAACCTCCCGAGTAGCTGGGACTGCAGGTGCACACCACCATGACCAGTTAATTTTTGTATTTTTTGCAGAGACTGGGTTTTGCCATGTTAGCCAGGCTGGTCTTAAACTCCTGGGCTCAAGCAATTCACCCACCTCAGCCTCCCAAAGGGATTACAGGCATGAGCCAGTGTGCCTGGCCAGTAAAATGCAATTTAAAACAAATAAAATACCATTTATACTCACTAAGATGGCTAAAATTAAAAGCAATGACGACACCAAGTGTCAGCAAGGACATGGAGCATCTGGAGCTCTCTGACCTTGCTGGCGGTGATGTCATACAGTAAACCACTTTGGAGAACTGTTTGACTTCTGGCAATCCCTCTCCTACCTATTTACAAAAGAGGAATGATAATCCATGTCCACAAAAGAAACTGACTTGTATAAGCATATTCATAGCAGTTTGATTTATAATAGACCCAAACTGAAAATAGCTCGTGTCCCTTAACAGGAAAATAGTACACACATTGTGGTATTTTCCCATAAGGGAACACTCTTCAGTAATAAAAAGAAAAGCACTGCGGACACACACGACCACCTGGATGCATCTCAAAAGTATCATGCTGAGTGAGAGAAGCGCGTGGAGGCATCTGAAAAGCATCATGCTGAATGGGAGAAGCTGGGTTCAAAAGGCTATAGAGAGTACAACTCTACCTCTGTGAAATCCAAATTCAGACGAAACGCATTTATGGTTTCTAAAAATCAGCTAGTGGTGAAAGGAGAACGTGGCTGAAAAGAAGCACAAAGACATTTTTAGTAGGAATGGAGAGGCTCTCATCCTGCTTTGGATGTAGGTTACAAGGGTGTATACAAATGTCAAGTCTCAATGACTGAAAGGGCTCCACTTCTGCTCACAGTGAAGTAGCTCCTACCAGATCATTCTTTCCTCTAATAATAACTACAAACTCTGGGGAAAATGTTTAAAAAACAAACTCTCTGAAGCTCCAGGAGAGTGAGGAAATCAGACAAATACTGGAAGGCGAGTCTTGTTTGGATAGAGAGAACACAGTGAGAGAATTTGGTATTTGTATGCCTTTGCCTGAGGGCTTGCCACAGTCTATATACCATGCAGAGTAGCTAACACTCAGAAATGTCTTATTAGCTTGTAGAACACAATATCAGAAGTTGGGTTGACTTCTACAGCTAGAAATGAGGAAACCATCCCCCAAAAAAGAGACAGAAAGAGGGAACCTCAAGTACTGTGTGTACACTCTGCGCAAACCATCTCTTAGCCCCCAGACCACACCTGGCAAACTTCCAGCCATCCACAGCTGAGCGCAAAGAAACAACTGAACGTTTACCTGCCTCTAACTGTAGCGCACACAGTTTGCAGTTTGAGTCTAGATATCTGCTTGCTAGCATGTCTCTACAACATATCATTTGTCCAGAATATAATAAAAAATTATTCAATAAAGAAAGAGGAAAGCATTACCCACACTCAAGAGAAAAGGCAATCAATGGAGACGGACCCTGAGGTGTTCCAAATGTTGGAATTAGGAAAGGAATTTAAAACAGCTATTACAACTATGCTATAGGATATAAAGGAAAGTGGTCAGAATGAAGAAAAAGATAATAAATGCAGTCAAGAAATCACTATAAAATCCCAGCACTTTGGGAGGCCGAGGCGGGTGGATCACGAGGTCAAGAGATGGAGACCATCCTGGTCAACATGGTGAAACTCCGTCTCTACTGAAAAATACAAAAATTAGCTGGGCATGGTGGTACACGCCTGTACTCCTAGCTACTCGGGAGGCTGAGGCAGGAGAATCGCTTGAACCCAGGAGGCGGAGGTTGCAGTGAACCGAGATCGTGCCATTGCACTCCAGCCTGGTTAACAAGAGCAAAACTCCGTCTCAAAAAAAAAAGAAATCAACACTAGATTAAAAAAACTAAGTGAAAATTCTGTATCTGAAAAATCAAACACCTGAAAAAAAATTCAATGGATGAGCTTAATAGTAAATTAGAAATTTTGAAAGAAAAGAGTTATTGACATTTAAAACAGAAAATCAGTAATTACTTAATATGAAAAAAAGAAGAGTGGAAAAAATTTTGCAAATAATGAATAAAATCTCAGAGACCAGCAGGACAATAGTAAAAAGTCTAACATACACAGGATCTTTAGAGTCCAAGAACAAGAGGAAAGAGGGAGTGAGCATCCCCACAACCAGAAAAATACTTGAAGAAATAATGGCTGAAAGTTTTCAAATTTGGTGAAACACGAAATTTGTAGATTCAAGAATCTCACCCAACCCTGAATCTAGGTGATCAGATACGAATGTTCACTGTACAAATCTTTCCAATTTTTTTCTGTCAAAAATATTTCATAATAAAAATGTTTACAAATAATGTAAAAGCTCATCAAAACAAACACCTAACATCTGCATATTTTGTATGTTAATTATATCTCAGTTTCTTTAGGTAACTAATCTAATTATGGAATGCATTAGGTGGATATTCAAGAGTCAGGCATTAACTGGAAGGTACAATATTTATCACCTTTTTGATTCCTGCTTAACGTAGGTAAAGTATAGCCCATGAGAGGGGGGTGGGTGATTGGCATTGTTTGAGATGACCTGCTTCCAAATCCTCTGCCCACTCATCAATTCTCCTGTCATTCAGTAAAAGCTCTTAATTTTGTCTCATGGATAAATATACACATCTAACCAAGAGATTTCAAAAAACCAAGAAAAGAAAGATTAGTGACAACACGATGGCATGCACAACTTCCTCCCACTGGGCTGTTGGTGACCTGCACGTGTGTAAAAACAATAAATTGTAAAGCCCACTCTTTCAACCCTGTATGTAGGTATATGATGACAAAGAATACAATTCAGAGGGTTAGTGTCCTATCTTTGTAATTAACTACTTACCTGACTACAAGTAAACCCCTAGATTTATTCGGAACTCCATTTCTTCTCTACAACACGTATAGAAGAAAAGAATTGCTCCCTTTCATGCCTAATGTTTGTTGCCATCACTGGGCTCTTGAGAAAAGGATAAGAATAATTCCGTGATTCTAGGAAATCATCTGCGATGCAGGGTGAACCAGGTTAGTTTGAGACAATCACTGGCCAAAGTCAAGAATACAGTTTCATTTGACCCCATTTGAACCCAGCAGATTTGAACATTTTCAAATAAGCATCCCAAACTATTAACAATTGTTCTTTTTACAAAAAGGGGAATTGACATTAACAATCAAGTGGGTTTTAAAAGATACAAAAATCCCCAAGAAAAAGTCATGTGCTAGGATTCAGTTCGTACAGAACTGACATCATGTAGGGGGAGAGGGAAAAAACCACCTACAATAGAATGTTATGCCTGTCCCTGTTTTCAGCGTCCTCCCACGCATCTACTGCTTCTGTTGAAACTTGTTATTGCTAAAGTACTTTTTTTTATTATAAAAAAGAGCTACAGTTCCAAGAGAGACTATTGGCACCCAAATTCAGCTGTGGTGTTAGGGGCAATTACAGTGTGTTTGGTAATTTCTTTCCTGGGGATTTGATATTACTGTTGCCAATGTGCCCAGAGAAGGGCTGCTTTCTATTAATCATAAATACAGAAATATTATAACAAGTCTTATTATTAGAAATATTGAAAATTAGAATTATTACACTAATCTTTGACTATTTCTTTTTGAAGGCAAAGAGATAGATTATATCAGGTAATATTGGAAAAAATAAAAACAAAGACCTAGCTACTGATAAAAATAGATATATGTTCAACTGCTAATCAAAACATACAAGTAATTCCAAAGGGCTCATCCATTAATTCAGGGTGCTTTATATTCAGAAAATTATTTCCAGAGTAAATCTAAAACATAATCAAAATTTGTTTAAACAATAAGCCCTCAACTCTGCAAGACCACAACATGGTGAGACCATGAGGTTACAGTACTGGGGCACATCCACAGCCCGTGAGCCTGTGAGACTGGAAGACCATGTGAAAGTGGAACAAGGCAGTAATGAGACGTTGGGACCACAAGACTGCAACACAGCAAGTCTCACGATTGCAAAATGTCCATGTTAGATTGTGAGACCTCTGAGTTTGTGATGGAATGCACAGTTTCCATTCCTTTTCTGCAACATCTGACTTATCGTTCTACTAAGCAGTTAAGTTAGCAAAAAGAACTTAAAGGCTAGGCATGGTGGCTCCCGCCTGTAATTCCAACACTTTGGGAGGCTGAGGCGGGTGGATCACTTGAGGTCAGGAGTTCGAGACCAGCCTGGGCAACATGGTGAAGCCCCATCTCTACTAAAAATATAAAAATTACCCTGGTGTGGTGGTGCAGGCCTGTAGTCCCAGCTATTCAGGAAGCTGAGGCATGAGAATCACTTGAACCTGGGCATTGGAGGCTGTAGTGAGCCAAGATCATGCCATTGCACTCCAGCCTGGGCAACAGAGTGAGACCCTGTCTCAAAAAATAAAATAAAATAAAACTTAAAGAATTATCTCAATTGATTTGGAAAGAACTCACCTTGGATCTCTTCGTCTTTTTAAAATAATTCTTTGGGTAGTTAGTTTAGATTCATTGAAATTATAGGAGACTTCTGGCTTTAGGATAGTCAAACAGAGACATTTCTTCATGTCTTTCCTCTTGACAACCACTCCATACCATATTAACCAGAACAAGAAACACAAACTCCTGTTTTGATGAATTTTTCAACCCCCAACCACAAAGTAGGAAAACAGTTACAGTGAAAGGTCAAATCTAAATTTTTCAGAAGTGATGCCAACAAGCAACAAGGCAATTTGCTTTGCAGGCCCAGGGAAAGGCTTAGGAATTGGAGGCACTGGATACTTTGAAAGGTAAAGGTCAGGGAGAGGAGCTAAACACAGTGGTTTTACTGGAAATCTGTTTCAAAAGCATTTAGATACCAGTGTTTCATCCTTTCCAGACAAGCAGGCCACTTTTCTTCCACTTCTGCTACTGAGTATAAGAGGTAATTTATTTAGAGTAAGAAAATCAAAGAGGCTTGATATTCAGAAACACCAAGCACAGAGAAAGGCAGCAGTAAATCACTACACTGAAATCAGAAGAAAACTGTATACTCCATACCTACCTCTGGGTCAATTCCCAACTGATGGAATGCCAGTAGCCAGGCTTATACATCCTTCCAGGCAAGAAATGAGAGGATCCATCTCTGGAGAAAGTGAATCGAGCCAGAAAATAAACCCAGATACTGACATTTTGGGGCTTATTCAGCATATCAGAGATAGTTAACTGCCATAACAAATAGGCCCCAAAAAAGCCTGATGGTGCAAACACATCCATATTTAATTCTTGCTGTGTAAGAGCCATGCCATTATCCAGGCACCTAAGCTGACAGAATCTCTGCCATCTTCGACATATGATTTTTTTTTCTTTGAGACAGAGTCTCACTCTGTCGCCCAGGCTGGAATGCAGTGGCATGATCTTGTCTCACTGCAACCTCCGTTTCCCAGCCTCCAGAGTAGCTGGAATTACAGGCATATGCCACCACTCTCAGTTATTTATTTATTTATTTATTTATTTATTTATTTGTATTTTTAGTAGAGACTGGGTTTTGCCATCTTGGCCAGGCTAGTCTCGAACTCCTGACCTCAGGTCATCCACCCGCCTCAGCCTCCCAAAGTGCTGGGATTAGAGATGTGATCCACCATGCCAGGCCCATAAAGGCATTCTTAACTATAAGGTGGCTGGGAACGGGTTTTAATGAGCAGCTGGAAGTTTTTGCCACACTCATCCAAACAGCATCAGATCTGTGACTGATGACTTGACACAGCCCTTCACTCAGTAAGCCCTGTCTCTGCAGAGAGGCTTTTAGTGTTCATGCCTGTTCAACTGTAAGCAATCATCCGTGAAACAAGAGTAGGACACAATACAAATAGCATAACTAGAAAGAATTTTTGGAAATTAAAAGTATTAGAGCCAAAATAAAACAGTCAATTGAAATGTTGAAAAATAAAACTAAAGAAATCTCCCAGAAGTGGGGATAAACAGAGATGAGACGAATAAAAAGAAAGGAAAGGGAAAATTTATATTAAGGGATGTAAAGAGCATTTCAACATCAGCACTCGAAGTTAGAAGCAAGAGATCAGTATTCTCAAAACTCTGAGTAAAACTATCCACCCAGCCAAATGATTAACCAAGGGTGAGGACAAAATAAAGAAAAGGTCAGACATTCAAAGCTTCAAAACATTGATCTTCCATCAGTTCTTACTTAGGAAGCCAATAACAAAGAGAAGAAACAAAAACAAGCAAAACAAGAGGGGAAGCTAAGAAGGAGGTAAACACAGGCTTCAAGAAATAGGGCACCCAAACAGGAAGAAGGAGGTGCAGAAAAGTCTTAGAAGAGTGGCAAAGAGATGACTCAATATAAAAGTTATGTAGCAGGCCCGTGGAAAAACAAATACATACTGAGACATTGAACAGAAGTCAACAGGAGGGGTTGTCTTGAGAGAAAAAGAAAGTGGAACTGATTATCAAAATAGGTTTTACCATATGAAAAAATTTTATTGAGAAATGTTTAGCATAGTGGATAATATGGCAAAAAGTGGCAAATATGACAAGGTCATAGAAAACTAAGCAGGGGGGTGCAGGATAAAAGAGTACACTGCTCAGGTGATGGGTGCACTAAAATCTCAGAATTCACTGCTAAGGAACTCATCCATGTAACTAAAACCACCTGCTCTCCAAAAATCATTGGAATTAAAAAAGAAAACTAAGTAAATGGAAAAATAAAATAATTAATTCCAGAACGAAAAGTTATACAAGAAGAAATGTAACCACAGCATACAAAAAGATAGAGTAAACAATATTTACACAGTCTGTTAGTTATCTTAATTTGGTTCCTAATGAAACTGGAGCATGATTTAATGGGATCTTAAGCTTCACAGTTTCTCACAGGCTGCAGTCAAGATGTCCAGTAGCCCAGATACTATAGTCTCATCTAAAGAATTGATTGGAGAAGGAAAGGCTTCCACATTCACTCAGTAGCTGTTGGCAGCATTTGGTTTCTCAGAGGCGTTACAAAGGACCCCAGTCCTTCAATGGATGTTGGTCAGAGGTCACCTTCAAATCCTAGCCATGTGAGCTTCTCCAGCACGGCAGTGTGATTCACCAAAGCCGAGAAAGCAATATAGCGAGTCTGCTAGAAAGCCAGAAGGTACAATCTTACGTAACATAACCACGGGCGCAGTATTCTTTCAAATGTTGCCATCTTTTATTGATTAGAAGCAAGTTTTTCCAGGAGATGAGATTACACAAGGCCATGAATACCACGAGGTGAAACATAATTGGGGGCCATCTTAGAAGCTGCCTAACATACACAGTTAAAATAATTTTTTCAATTTTTATGGGTTGAATTCAATGTTACAGATTAAACTAAAAATCAGAGAAGATGCTATTGAGAGGATGGAGGGAGAGGAAAGGAAACATAAGGAAGTTAAAAGTTCTCATCTACCAGGCAGGAAATCCACAGGCAATGTCTAACAGAGCTTAACCAAATGATAGCATAAAAACAGTATTTAGGAATATGAAGGTAAATGCCAAAACAAATCTCAAAGAAATTGCCAATTATCATCTCTGGGGAGAGGATAGGGTAGAAGACTGCTTTTCTGTTACTTTGCACTGTTTTAGCATGTATTATCTAAGACAATAATCATCGTTCCTTCCGGTAGTTAGATTAAGAAAACAGTAATAAAATATGCAACTTTCCTAGCTGGCCATGCTGCCAGGTGCCTATAATCCCAGCTACCCTGGAAACTGAGGCAGGAGAATCACTTGAACTTGGAAGGCAGAGGTTGCAGTGAGCTGAGATCACACCACTGCACTCAAGCCTGGGTGGTAGAGTGGGATTCTGTCTCAAATATATATATATATGTGACTTTCCTTTGAGCACTGGCTAATAAAATCATGAGGAAATATAAATTAATACCAGGAATCCAGGGAAGGAGTTTTTTTTTTTTTCCTAAATAACATTAACTAAGGAAAGAGTTGACGTTTCTCAACTAAATCTCAATGAACTGGATTTTGATTGCAAAGGAAAACCTTTCATGTTGATCACATTAATTGGATTTTAGAATTTTTTAAAGCGTTTTATTACTTTATTTATGTTTTGATTTTTTTAATGTCATTTGCATTGATTTTTACCTCTTAACATGTAAAATATACTGCCAGGCAGTCATTGTTATTTTTATTTTTTTCTTTAGTAGGTATAACAGGCTTTGCTAAATTCTCCGTGTGTGTGTGTGTGTGTGTGTGTGTGTGTGTGTGTGTGTGTTTACAAATACAAAAGATAAATTGCAAAGGGCATTTAAAATTTTTAACATTTTCTCATGAAAATATTAGAACTTTCTTGAATAGAGTTCCCTTTTAGAAATAGTACTACATCTTTAACTGTTTTCATAAAATATTCCTTTTCTTCATGGAAATTAATAAAAGCTTTTCCTTAGATTATAAAAAGGTAGGTTTGCAACTCCAATTTCTCTTTGCATTTCTTAGACAGTATAAAAGAGTCTACCTAATAAGCCTATGTTTTCTTTTTTATGTATAGACATTGATGTAAGGATGACAAAAATACACTTTTTATTTCTGGTGCAACTTTTAATTATTCCTAAAGGCAAGCGAGTGTTATTTTTATTTGATATTGTAATCTTCAGTTTTTTTTTTAAACTAGATTTTATGTCAGTTTCCTTGACCTAATGGACATACTACTTTTGGATTTAGGCTTAAATTTTAACTAAACTAACTCTGAATCACTATATTATATCTAATTCTTAGAATGCATGTGTTGCATGCTGACCTTTGAGTGAGGGGTCAAACTCACTATGTACAAGAAGGCAGAGGTGAAGCCCCTTGCTCAAGGACACATGTTTTGTTAGTACCAGAATTGAGAGGATGCCCTGTGCCCTGGTCTTCCTACAGACTCCTATTCAATGTTCTTTCCACTAAGTTTAAAATTCCCCCACCATTTCTCCTGGTAAGCAAATGTGTATGAGGGATATGTATTTTTTATTTAAAAATAGGCATTACTAGTCCTAGGTGAGAAATTAAACATAAATCCACACAAAACTTATACACAAATCTTTCAAGCACCACTATTCATAAAAGCCAAAAAGTGGAAACAACTCAAATGTTCATGCATTGATGGATGGATAAATAGTATGTGTATCTATATACAATGGATAATTATTCAGCAGTAAAAAGGAACGAAGTACCGATACATGCTACCACATGAATACATCTTGAAAACGTTGTGTTAAGTGAAAAAAGCTAGGCATACAAGTCCATAGATTGTATATTTTCATTTATATGAGATGTCCAGAATAGGCAACTCTAAGAGGCAGAAAGTAGATTCATAGATGCCTATGGCTGGGGGAAATGGGCAGGGTAGAGGGAGGAGGTGCTGGGGAAGTGATGACTAAAAGGTGTATGATTTCTTTTTGGGCCGAGGAAAATATTTTGCAATTGATTGTGGCAATAGATGTGAATGCTATAAATATACTAGAAGCCATTGAATTGTACACTGTAAGTGGGTGAACTTTATGGTATATTACATATATCTCAATAAAACTGTTAAAATATGCCCTTGTTGGTGCTCACTGTAAAGAAAATCTAGACTTAATTTATCAATTACTATGAGATGAAATAACCATCAGTAGTCTAGATAAATGGCCAAAAAAATAGCAAGGTGGCTCAGAAGTAGAATAAATTTAATCTATTTTTTATTTCCTTCTCCTTACCTTATTTACTAGATCATCATTGTAAACTGTGCTAGGAAATAATTTGAATGTCAGTTTAGCACGGGGATAGGCTCACTCCATCTGCAAACATTACGGACCACCTACTTGACGATGAAAGTTGCACGGGCCACTAGAGGAAAAATGATAAACCAAAACATAAAGTTCACTCAGGGAGTTTATGGCAAAAATTTCCAGTTTTTAGAAGACAATTGTATTTGTTAATTTTCATATTGCAATAAAGAAATACCTGAGACTGAGTAATTTATAAAGGAAAGAAGTTTAATTGACTCAGAGTTCCAAATGGCTGGGGCGGCCTCAGGAAACTTACAATCATGGCAGAAGGCAAAGGGGAAGCAAGCACCTTCTTCACAAGGCAACAGGAGAGAGAAGAGAAAAGGAGAACTTCCAAACACTTATAGAACCATCAGATCTCATGCGAACTCATTCACTATCATGAGAAAAGCATGGAGGAAACCCCCCCACCATGAGTCAATCACCTCTCACCCTCAACACACGGGGATTGCAGGTCTCTCCCTTGACACATGGGGATTATGAGAGATGAGATTTGGGTGGGGATACAGAGCCAGACCATATCAAAAATGAAGGAGATAACATTTGTTGAACACATTCTATGTGCCAGACACTGTGCCAGGTATTGTGCATAGCTTTTAAGTTGTAACAATAGTCAATTGAAAAACCTTTCATCACACTGCAGTTAACATTAGTTGGCTACAAGAAAATCGAAATCATTAAATGGTTTCAGTTAACTTTCATATATTTCACAAATAAACTCATTCACTTCTTTTTCATTACTGCAGTTCAAGAACGTCCTCCACTAACAATGATCAAAGTATAGTAGACGAGATAAACATTTGTTGAACTCTCAAAGGCAATTAATGATTTAGCAATATGATTGCCTTGTGACTGTGTAGTTCATTAAAATCCAAAGTGCCACCAAACGGTTGTCTTATTGATTCTTTTAATCCCAAGTTCAAGAAAGCAGAAAAAGAAAAAGATTTGCAAAGGCAGCACATGGAAAGTTCTGAGCATTGTTTGTAAGCCTGAGTAAGGTCAATGCAAGGGTCTGGGCTATCACAGATATTGTGGTCTGATGATTTTTTCCGTTGATTTACAAGACTAACCACTGCTTTCCGCTTTAGTTCATCTAGCTTCCAAGACTCCCTCAGGCACAGGAGTTGCTTTATTCTTTTGTACTCAAGCTTGAAAAGTGAATTTTTCTTTATTACATATGCATTTTGTATACAACATCTGAAGGCAGAAGCTTAGCTAGGGACAACATTTGCCTCTTGCGCAGTCAGGTGGATGATACCAACCTTTCTTCTAAGAACAAAGTGCTTTACAAATATTACCTGACTGAGCTCAGAACCCCAGCAGAGAAGCTTGGAGATAGAGACCAGTATTAAATTATTTCACACCTGGGAGAATCAAATAAAAAGAAGCTTTTCAACCAAGATTTGAGAACATTTTAACCTCTTAATCACTAGAGGCAAATTGTCTAAGAAATAATTTGAGGATGAGTTTGCCTCCTACATACAGACAATGGCTAACACAGCCCGCAGTGCTTGAGTGTATTTTGCTGAAATGGTAGCCATCTAATCCTGGAAGTTTCCTGACAGTGCCTTAAACCTAGTGGGCTCTTGATATATGAGTGTTAAATTGATTTTGGAAAATGTGATAGTGATTCTTGGCATAAAAAGTAGAACAACTGCTGCTATAAGCATGATACATAGGACAGTGTCTACAATAATTGCCACTGTGAATTTAACAAGGAGATATAGACACCATGAAGTCACTTGCTATGAATTTAGATTGCATCCTCCCATCGCAGAACTTGGGAGGTATGTATCTATAGGTGTTATATACACCTATATATGTATGTTAACATATACATGTGTGCATGTGTGTGCACAAGTGTGTGTGTAAACTAGCACTTATATACGTAGTATATGTGTATATATGCTTAAGTAAATATATATATATAATGTATGAAAAGTACAACCAACCTATTAGAGTTTGAATTAAAACAATTCTTTGTCAATTGATCTCTGTGACTGAACATTTTTACTAAGCTATTCATTGGAATGGTAACAAATCAGTAAGTAACCCACCCTCTAACTCTGTGAACTTGGCCAAGTTATTGGATCTCCCTATGCCTCAGTTTCCTCATCCAAAAAAAATGAGGTTAATATTAGCATTTACCTCATTGGGTTACGTAAGAATTAAATGAGTTAGTAACAAAAAGTAATATATTCCAGTGCCCAGTAGAGCCTGCGATGTAAGTGCTGGTTATCTCTGTTGTTGTTGTTGTGGTTGTTGCTAGGTGTTCATCATAAGAGGAGTGGAAATGAAAACGTGGTGTGTGTGTGTGTGTGTGTGTATATATACACATATACACACACATACACACACATGTATACACATACACACACACACACACACACACACACACAATAGGATATGATTCAGCCTTTAAAAAAGAAGGAAATCCTGCCATTTGTGACAACATGGATGAACCTGGAGGACATTATGCTGAGTGAAATAAGCCAGACACAGAAAGAAAATACTGCATGATCTTACTCATATATGGAATTGAAACACATTGAACTCACTAAATCAGAGAGTAGAAGAGTGATTACCAGGGACTAGGGGGTTGGGGGAAAAGAGGAGATGTTGGTCAAAGGGCACAAGCTTTCAACTATAAGATGAATCAGTTCTGGAGACTTAATGTACAGCATGGTGACTATAGTAATAATAATGTGTTGCATACCTGAAATTTGCTAAGAGAGTAGATTTTAAGTATTCACACACAAAAAAACAGTAACAATGTGAGGCGATGGATATGCTAATTAGCTTGGCTGATTAACATATGGGAATCATTTTGCAATGAATATGTATATCAAAACATCTGTTATATGGAAGCAGAGAGTAGAACAGCAGTTACCAAAGGCTGGGGTGTGGGGGCAGGAAGAGAAGACAGTTTGGTCAATGGGTACAAAATTAAAATTACCCCAGAGGAATAAATTCTGGTGTTCTAATGCACAGTAGGATGACTATGGTTAATGGTAAAGTATTGTATATTACAAAATAGCTAAAAGAGACTTTTGTTTATTCTCACCACAAAGAAATGATAAATGGATAAAGTGATAGATACACTACCCTGATTTGATCATTATACAACATAGATATGTATCAAAACATCAAGCTACACCCCATAAAAACATTCAGTTACAATGTGTCAGTTAAAAATCATATTGTACACTTGGCATATATACCATTCTTATTTGTCAATTACACCTCAATAAAGCTTAAAAAAGAAGGTAAGATAATGTTGTGTTATTCTAATCCTGGAGTACCAACAAGTGAAATGAAACCCCCAAATTCGTTGTAACAAAGTTTTCTCTAGGCTTCTAAGTGATACTGAGATTGTAATTTTTAAAACAGCCTTTACTGTTATTTAAAAGTTAAAGATAAGAGATGTTGGTGAGGTTGCGGAGAAAAGGGGACACTTATATGTTGTTAGTGGGAGCGTAAATTAGTCCAGCTACTGTGGAAAGCAGTCTGGAGAGTTCTCAAAGAACTTAACCACCATTCAACCCAGCCATCCCGTTGCTGGGTATATACCCGAAGGAAAATAAATTGTTCTACCAAAAAGAGATGCCCATCAACAGTGGTTGGAATAAAGCAAATGTGGGACATATACACTATGGAAGCCATATACACAGCCATAAAGAAGAATAAAATGTCCTTTGGAGGGACATGGATGGAGCTGGAGGCCGTTGTCCTAAGCAAACTAATGCAAGAACAGAAAACCAAATACCACATGTTCTCACTTATAAGTAGAAGCTAAACACTGAGTACACGTGGACATAAAGACAGGAATAACAGACACTGGGGACCACTGGAAGAGTGAGAGTGGGGGACAGGGTTGAAAAAGTACCTGTTGGGTATTCTGCTCATTACCTGGATGACAGGATCATTCATGCCCCAAACCTCAGCATCACAGAAATAAATATTTATGTAACCAACCTGCACATGTACCCCCAAATCTAAAAGTTGAAATTTCAGCAATAAAAAACAAAGTAGCCTTTATATGGTAGAATTATAAATAGCCTGATCTTTTATTTGTTTGTTTTTGCTATGATGATTATTTCAAACAGGTAACCAATGACCAGTCCAAGTCAGGGGAATATTTACAGTATAAATAATGAAATGCTTACAAGTCTGGCCTCACATATCTGTAACTACAGCTAGTACAGCACATTGTTTCTTTATGTCTTGAATTAGAAGAATTAGAATTAGAATTCTAATTAGATTAGAATTAGAATTCTAATTTTAGAATAATTAGAAT
This sequence comes from Cacajao melanocephalus, assembly GCA_963573385.1. NCBI lineage: Eukaryota > Metazoa > Chordata > Mammalia > Primates > Pitheciidae > Cacajao > Cacajao melanocephalus. Next base: position 23,015 of record CAUYLG010014911.1, on the reverse strand, counting down.
CTTCTAATTCAAGATATATAGAAACAATGTGCTTACTAGCTGTAGTGCATTTTTTTAATGCTTGAGGATATGATTTTATTTTTTAATTTTTATAAACTTATTAATAAAACTATTTTTACCTTAATCAAGGTGTTTTAAGTATCTGTTTCTTGAGTCATGCTTACCAAGGACACAGACTCAGGATTAGCTTTAGATAAAATTGTAAAAAGGCAGCATTTGGTTTTATGCCCCAAGTTTACCCAATCTGTTTAGTTTCACACTTGTTGCCCAGGCTGGAGTGCAATGGCATGGTCTTGGTTCACTGCAACCTCCGCCTTCCACATTCAAGTGATTCTCCTGCCTCAGCCTCCACAGTAGCTGGTATTACAGGCATGTGCCACCATACAAGGCTAATTTTGTATTTTCAGTAGAGACGGGGTTTCTCCTTGTTGGCCAGGCTAGTCTCGAACTCCTAACCTCAGGTGATCTGCCCACCTCAGCTTCCCAAAGTGCTGGGGTTACAGGAGTGAGCCACCACACCTGGCCAAACCCATGTAACTCTTCTAACAGGTTTTCCCCCTTGCTATATCTTTATTTCAGTCTTTTGCCAGAAAGACTGTTTTTTTCTCCCTCTCATCTCTCCCTCTTTCTCTGTATTTTATTTTGATATACAGCCTTTTTGTGTTTCATTATTAATCACTTCATTCTTCTTCTTCCTCCTCCTCTCCTCCTCCTCCTCCACTACTTCTCCTTTTTCTTCCTCTTCTTCTTCTTCTTCTTTCTTCTTCTTCTCCTTCTTCTTCTTCCTCTTCTTCCTCTTCTTCTTTCTTCTTTCTTCTTCTTCTTCCTCTTCTTCTGTCTTTTTTTTTTGAGATGGAATCTCACTCTGTTTCCCAAGTCGAGTGTGGCAGTGCAATCACGGGTCACTGCAGCCTCAACCTCTTGGGCTCAAGCCATCCTCCCACCTCAGCCTCCCAAGTAGCTTAGATTACAGGCTTGTGCCACTATACCTGGCTAATTTTCTATTTTTGTTTTTTGTAGAGATGGGGATCTCACTCTATTGCTCAGACTGGGCTCAAACTCCTGAACTCAAGCAATCCTTCTGCCTTGGCCTCTCAAAGTGCTGGGATTACAGGTGTGAGGCCTCACACCTGGCCCACATTTTCCTTTATACTTAAACTTTTTTCTCTGCTTTTTAATGTCAAAACTGAAAAGAGTTATCTTTCAATTCCTCTTGTGTAAGATGAAAAAATGTAGCATTACCTCCTGTTCTTTTCTCAGCTTGATCTAACCTGGAATTTTAGATCTCAATTATGATTATGTCATTATTATTTAATTAGCTAATTATTTGTGTTTTAATATTATAGAAAGCTTCTCTGTCAAGACCTGATATTTTTATCATGTTGTAGGTGCATATTTATGCAAATTGGGTGTCTGTCTCATATTAAATTAGTTTCAATGCTCCTGTTCTTTGCTGTTTCTTTTGTTACCATAACCCACACATTTTCCAGTTGTCTATTTTGATTTCTTCTTCAGTTACATGGTCCAACTGGTGGAGACCCAAGTTTATGTTCCATCATCTCTGTGCATGACATACAGGTATGTGGCATCACTCTCTTTTCCTCAGCACCTGGGGTGCCCTTTTCATCTAGAATCCACTGTTTAGGGAAACTTTCTTCTTCCTTTCGTCATTGCCTTGAGTCCATAAGAAGCACTCTTCTGGAAGTCATAAACGAGAGCTCCTCATTATTTTCTGCATGGCTCAGCATTTCTTTTCTTCCTTCTTTCATTTTTATCTCTATATTTTCTGCCTTAATCTCAGGAAATTTTTTTGAGTTTTTTTTTTTCTACTTCAAAAATTTCATATTTTTGCTGTCAGATCTACTATGCATACATCATGATTTTTTATTTGAATAGTTGTGTCTTTAATCTCTTTATATTCAACTCTGATTTTAGAACTTCATGGCTCCTTATTTTGGATTCATGTATGCAAGTTCTTTTAAGGCATATTGATAATATAGTCAAAGCCACTAAACTTTTTTCCTACTGCTTCTCGAGGTAAATCTGTTTCAGAGGGAAGCTCTTGCTTTAATTCTTCAGAGCAGTTCTTACATTAGGTTGAACCATACAAAGGGGCCAGAATTTCAACCAGCTTTTACTTACAAGTATGGCAATTTTACAAGATTTAATCTAAAAGAAATACTTTATCTTTTCTAAGATGTGTGACTTACTCATCCTTTTAGAAACAAGTCTCTGCTGCCCAGGTTGGCTTATAGGCAAGTTGAAGTTGAGATGAGTTTGTGGGACTTGTTTGTGGTTTTGTTGCTGATTCTTCAAGTCCAGGTGCATAGGGAGAAGAAGTGTTTTTCTTTTCCTTTTTTAAATTCTTTCTTAAAAAAAAAAAGATACATGTGCAGTATGTCCAGGTTTGTTATATGGGTACACATGAGCCATGGTGGTTTGCTGCACCTATTGACCCATCCTCTAAATTAACTCCCCTCATCCACCATCCCCCAACAGGCCCTGATGTGTGTTGTTCCGCTCTCTGTGTCCATGTGTTCTCATTGTTCAAGTCCCACTTCTAAGTGAGAATATACAGTATTTGATTGTCTGTTCCTGTGTTAGTTTGCTGAGGATGATGGCTTCTGGCTTCATCCATGACCCTGCAAAGGACATGATCTCATTCCTTTTTATGGCTGCATAGTATTCCATGGTCCATATGTACCACATTTTCTTTACCCAGTCTACCATTGATGGGCATTTGGGTTGGTTCCAAGTCTTTGCTATTGTAAGTAGTGCCAAATAAACATATGTGTGCATGTGTCTTTATAGTAGAATTATTTATATTGCTTTGAGTTTTTTTAATATAATGGAATATTTATATTCCGTTATATACTCAAATAATGGAATTGCTGGGTCAAATGGCATTTCTGGTTCTAGATCCTTGAGGAATAGCCATACTGTCTTTCCCAGTGGTTGAGCTAATTTCCATTCCCACCAACAGTGTAAAAGCATTCCTATTTCTCCACAGCCTCACCAGCATCTATTGTTTCCTGACTTTGTAATAATTGCCATTCTAACAGGTGTGAGATGGTATCTCATTGTAGTTTTGATTTGCCTTTCTCTAATGACCAGTGATGATGAGCTTTTTTTCAAATGCTTTTTGGCCACATAAATGCCTTCTTTGAGAAGTGTCTGTTCATATCCTTTGGCCACTTTTTGATGAGGTTCTTTTTTTCTTGTAAATTTGTTTGAGTTCCTTGTAAATTCTGGATATTAGACCTTTGTCAAATGGATAGATTGCAAAATTTTTCTCCCATTCTGTAGATTTCCTGTTCACTCTGATGATAGTTTCTTTTTGCCGTGCAGAAGCTCTTTAGTTTAATTAGAGCCCATTTCTCAATTTTGGCTTTTGCTGCACTTGCTTTTGGCATTTTTGTCATGAAGTCTTTGCCCATGCTTATGCCCTGAATGGTGTTGCCTAGATTTTCTTCTAGGGTTTTTATGATTTTGGGTTTGACATTTAAGTCTTTAATCTATCTCAAGTTAATTTTTGTATAAGGTGTAAGGAAGGGGTCCAGTTTTAGTTTTCTGCACATGGCTAGCCAGTTTTCCCAGCACCATTTACTGGCTAGGAGATCCTTTCCCCATTGCTTGTTTTTGTCAGGTTTGTTGAAGATCAGATGTTTGTAGATGTGTTATTTCTGAGGTCTCTGTTCTAGTCCATTGCTCTATATGTCTGTCTTGGTACCAGTGCCAAGCATGTAGTATAGCCTTGTAGTATAATTTGAAGTCAGGTATCATGATGCCTCTGGCTTTGTTCTTTTTACTTAGGATTATCTTGACTATGCAGGGTCTTCTTTAATTCTATGTGAAATTTAATTTTTTTTCTAATTCTATGAATTTCACAAGTGATTGTGGATGCAGGACAGTAGAATTGACTCCATGTCTCCTTGGGACTGTGGAGTTGCCATTTCTCTTTTCAGTAATCATGGCAGACAAAATCAATAGTCAGCATGTTCTTCACTGCTACACATGATTGCCAAATTTGATAAATAAAAATACAAGATACTAGTTGAATTTGAATAAACAACAAATAGGTTTTAGCGTGTCCTGTGTAATACTTAGGACATAACATGTACTTTAAAAAGTATGTGTTGTTTATCTGAAATTCAAATTTGTCTGGGCATTCTGTATTTTATCTGGCAACCCTACTGTTCAGCTCAGCCTCAATATTAAATTCTTCTCAACATAAGCATGCAGTCAGTATAAATCAACTGCTGTTGACATGTGAGTTGATGTCTATTTGACATTCCACATTCCATAATGGAGCTTAGCTGGTAGGGTCCAAATCTTACAACATAGGCCCTGCTTATCTCTAACTCTTGCTTGATTAGTTTTGGATGTTAGCCTGGGTCTGGCAGAATCTCCTTCCCTCCTCTCCAGGAGCACGGCTTTTGTACAGGCAGGGTGGTGTGAGTCACTCCAGAACTTTCATCAATCTGGGTTTATCTCACCACCTCTCCAATAAATTCTCCAAATGTAGTTCAAATTCAATAGTGCCCTTCCTACCTTCCAATAGCCATGTGGGTTTTCTCTTGCTTAGGAATTTGGGGAAAAAGTATTAGATGACTGTGTTGTAGTCATCTTGCCATCTAATCTGAAAAATCAATATAATTTTCTTGATCTGAAACAAAATAAATCTTTACACATGGTCAAATGTACATGTTCCGCCATGAAACTTAATACTTATATAAGCCCAACAATGAAACTTATTCATAGGTTGGTCAATATTTTTATGATTGGATTGTTCTGGTTTTAACAACACAAAGATTTTAGAAAGGGCAATCCTGAAAGAAATTGCCCCCTTCTATCTATTTTGAGTATGGTGCAATATGCAGACACTAAGATTTACAAACAAGAATCATGAAATAGAACCTGTAGAGAAACTCAACTGGAACTTTGGAAATGTCACATTAAGGTAATTTCTTATATCAGCATACGTTGACATCAAACTTAAAATAAGAATCCATTAAAAATAAAAATCAAATAATTTGGGTAGCACCTTGAAAACGATCATATATGGCTTCTTTCCTTCTCATCTTTTCCTCTCCATGGGTGATATATGACAAAAGAGGAATATTCTGTAGCATTAAATCAGATCTCATACTCATTATTACTATTATGTGCGCATCAATAGTACATGCCCTACTTTTGCTTAAATCATGGAGATTATGAGAAAAGCATTCCTATGGAGAATTTAGTTTGTTTCCCAGCTTTTGTAGATATTTAATGAGAGAAAAATTGGAACTCCATCTGAGTATTCAGGTTTCATGCTTTCATTTGTAAATTTCAGTAACTACTAATACCACCTGGCCAAACAGATCAAGAAGCTCTAAATATGATCTGAAATTTCAAATTCAATTCATTTTCAGTTCAAAAAGTATGTTGTTAATGATGCCCTACTGTTCCTGCAGTAGGAAGACTACTTTTCTTTGAAATAGCTTTGATTATTTTAAGTTTTATATGTGATGCATATTAAAAGTATAAATTAAAATATATAAAACGGTATAAAGAAAATGTTTAAAAATTACCTTTAATTGCAACACTATGAGATAAATAGCCTCATTATGTTGATATTCTTTATTTTTTTTCCTGGATAGAAATATAAGTGGGAATATATTATATGGGCACAAAAATACCATTAAAAGAATTGACTTTTTTTAGGTGTAGTGAGCTTTAGCCCTTTATTTGAATTCCTTTTTCATATTTAAAACCACCTTATAAAGTAGATACTATTATCATCTCCTATTTAGAGATTTAAAAAATTAAGGACAGAAAAGGTCAGCTTGCCCAAAGTCGTGTGCCAGCAAGTGAAGAAGCCAGAATTTGAAACAGTTTGAATCCAGAGCTCATGATACACTAAATGCTGTTTAATGACATGCATTTTTTCACCTAATGATATACCGTGATTACCTTGCCATATTGATATATATCAAAATACATACATCCTTTTTATGGCGACATAGTATTCCATTAGGTGGTCATACCATAGTTTACATAAACAATCTCTTCATAATGGGGAGTGCTTTTTTTCACCGCTATAATAACACTTTGGGGAAAAAAAAAGACTCCATGCAATTATCTTCGCTATTTTTTTTTTACTGCTTGTTTAGGATAAATTCCTAAAAGTGGGATTTGGGAGTTCAATTTAATTTTTTGATACACATTGCCAAAGTGCACTTCCTGAAGTTAAACCAACCTATGCTCCTACAAACAGTACATGAGAATAACTTTTCCACACTCGCTTTCTTTAGAAAGATAATTCTTAAAGTCTCAAATTCCAAGACACTTTGAGAGCAAAAAATCTCTTTCCCTAGTGAGTCATCACTGTAATTTCCATATAGCCAAACTTCTTTAAAGACTATGATACCCTGTCTAGGCACCAATGCCTCTCTGTAAAACAGCTTCCCAGGGTCATTTTTTCCTATGGTAGCCAGCAGGCGGTGCTCACACACAGATTAGAAAGATGTCTGTGGTCACTTCGATTCTCTAATGCAAAAGGCTTCATTCATATCACCTCAAACCTTGGACAACACAACATGGCCTGTGAAAACCACCTGATTGCTCGAATTATATTATGATTTATTCAATAATCTCTGAAAATCAGGTTCTTATTCTTATACCAATATCTTAGGAAGAGTCATGTGAACAATGTCCAAATATTCTTGACTATGAGTGAGGTCCACATATACATACTACCAATAGCTCCCTAGGATCCAGTCAGGTAAGTTTTTAAGTATTCAATTTTAAATATGTATCACAACCTTAACCACCAACTCCATATCTATACTTCTTGCCTGTAACAAGTAGCATATGGCAAAAACACCACATAATGCTCTTTTTTCTGTATTTTATTTTTTTTCAACTATTACATATTTCTTATTTTAAAAGTAGATAATATATTTGTTATTTGCTGCAAGGCTGAGGTAGGTAAAATTTCTCCATGATTTCCTTCCTAGTAGGGTCCAGTCTATTTTTCTTTTATGGTTTCATATATGGAATAATCATATTGCCTTGTGCTTAACACAGAAAACTCTTGGATTCCTGTGTAGTTTGGTTGCTAACACCTTTAAAAATAGATTTCAAGTTAAAAATTGACTACCCAAAATAGAAATTTTGAGTATTTTAATTTTTAAATTTGGTCTGAACAACCAAAATACCAGGAAAAAAACTGAGAAAAATGTTTAAAACCAATATGACCCACAAAAAGTGATGTCCTTAAGGGAGCTCATATATCTGTTAAAAATAAAATACTGGATCAGGCATGGTGGCTCATGCCTGTAATCCCAGAACTTTGGGAGGCACAAATGGGAGAATCTCTTGAACCCAGAAGGTCAAGGCGACAATGTGTCGTGATTGTGCCACTGCACTCCAGCTTGGGTGACAGAGCCAGACCCTGTCTCAAAATAAATAAAATATAATTCTAACAGAAAAAAAATGGACATAGTGTCTGAACAGAATTTATAGAAACATAGGTAGCTATAAACATATTTTAAGAAAAAATGTAATTTAACTATTTAGAAGAAATTAAAATGACCTTTGTTCAAATTAGCAAAGACTAATTCAGTAATTAGCGATTATGCTTAGGGTATGGCAAAGATCAAAGCCATGCTTTACACATACTTAGTGAAAACAGATCATCATTCTAGGAAGAAATTTTACAAAGCATAGCAAGGAGATTAAAAATTTTCATACCCTTCGACTAGTACAATGCCTTTGGAAATTATCGGAAACTTAGTCAAAGAGTATATACGAAAAGCTTATTCTGGTATTCTAACAATAAATTATACAACATAAATTATCCAATAATGAAACATAATCTTTAATGTACATATATATCAAAAGGAAAAGGAAATGAAAATGTATCCTCTCTTTCATACTTGTTTTTTTCCGGGTATTGGGACACAGTTTTTGTTTTTAATTTTACATGTTGTTTCTCATACTTTGCAAAAAAAAATTGTATTACTTTTACAATCAGAAAAAAAAAACAGATTTCAGAAATCAACTTGAGTCATAATTACCATACAACAAAAAGTATACAATCTAAGTGTAGAATTTAGTGACTTTTGACAAATGATATCCTAATGTAACAATCATGTGACACCTCCCATAATCGAAACATAGAATAATTGCAGTCAGATCTCACCACTTCAATCCCCATCAACACATGGGCAACATCTATCACTATAGACCAGTTTAGATTTTCCTAAAATTTAATGTAAATGAAATTATACAATATAAAATCTTTTTTGCTTATCTTCTTTCCCTCAGCATGATGTTTTTGAGATTTAAACAGGATGATGCATAGGTTAATAGTTTGTTCCTTTTTATTGTTGAGAAGTGTTGATTTTAACGTAAGTAACAATTTGTTTATATAATTAACTGATGATGGACATTTGGGTTGTTTCCTGTTTGGAATACTTATGAATAAAGCTTCTAATTATATTTGTGTAAAATTCTTCCCGTGAATTTATGCTTTAGTTTGTCTTAGGCATATACAGTGGAGTAAAATTTCTGGGTACCACTGTAAGACAACGTTTAAATTTATAACAAAGCATCAAATTGTGTTCCAGTGTAATTATGCCAATTTACCTTCCCAACAGCAATTCATGAGAGTTTCAGATGTTCCGCATTCTCACCAACACTTTGTATTGTCAGTCTTTTTAACTTTAGCTACCCTAGTGGTGAGAAATGGGATCTATTAATTTTTATTTCCCTGATGACTAATGATACTGAGCATCTTTTCATGTGTTTATTGATCATTTGTATATACTTTTTTTTGGTCAAAATTCTGCCCAAATCTTTTCCCTATTTGTACCTGGTATGTTCAAAAACTTATTATTGAGTTGTAAGAGTACATCATAAGTTCTAAAGTCCTTTCTCAGATATGCATATTGTGAATTTTTCCTAGTCTATGACTTGACTTCTCATTTTCAAAACAGTATCTTTTGAAGAGCATTTTTAGATTTTAATGTCATATAATTTGTCAGTTTTTTTTCTTTTATAGTTTATGATTTTGGTGTCATATTTAAGAAATGTCTTTCTCCTACAATGAAAGAAAATATACTCCTATGCTTTTTTTTTAAGATACCATACTTTTAGCTTTTATGTTTATGTGACTGTCTATTTCTGTTTATTTTTATATACATTGTGAGGTAATTTGAAGATTCATTTTTTCATGTGGATATTTAACTGTTCTGGCACCATTTGCTGAAAATACAAGTTTTTCACCAGTTAATTATCCTGAAATGTTTGTTGAAAATCAACCACCTCTAAATGTAACAGTCCACTTCTTGATTGGCTATGTCATTGCATTGACCTATATGTCTGTCCTTACACCAGGAATCATCAGCTCTAATGAACTTCAAATTTGGACTATCACATTGGAAAAGTGAACACATTACTTGCTCCAGATGATACTATTAGAATCAAGCAGACAGTATTATTGAGTGAAGAGACAGACTGTTGTAATGCACATTCATCCATTGACTGTATTTATGGAATAGTCCTCTCTTTACAGCAGTGAGCTCCCATCACTGGAAGTGTTCAAGCCAATCTCAATGATGTTCCATAAAAGAGTCATTGTCTCTGCAGATGACATGTCTCTGCAGATGACATGATTGTATATTTATAAAACCCCACAGTCTCAGCCCAAAATCTTCTTAAGCCAATAAGCAAATTCAGCAAAGTCTCAGGATACAAAATCAATGTGCAAAAATCACAACCATTTCTATATATCAATAATAGACAGAGAGCCAAATCATGAGTGAACTTCCATTCACAGTTGCTACAAAGAGAATAAAATACATATCTTTTTATTCTAGGGATACAAGTTAAAAGGGATATGAAGGACCTCTTCAAGGAGAACTGCAAACTTCTGCCCAGGATAAAAGAGGGGAAACAAACAAATGACAAAACGTTCCATGCTCATGGATAGGAAGAATCAGTATCATGGAAATGGTCATACTGCTCAAAGTTATTTATAGATACCATGCTATTCCCATCAAGTTACCATTTACTTTCTTTGCAGAATTACAAAAAAAAAAAAACTACTTTAAATTTCATATGGAACCACTAGGAACCTATATAGTCAAGACAATTCTAACCAAAAAGAGCAAAGCTGGAGGCATCACACTACCTGACTTCAAACTGTACTACAAGGCTACAGTAACCAAAACAGCATGGTACTGATACCAAAATAGATATAGACCAATTGAACAGACCAGAGGCCTCATAAATAACACCACACAACTACAACCATCCGATCTTTGACAAAACTGACAAAAACAAACAATGGGAAAAGGATTCCCTACTTAATAAATGGTTACAGGAAAACTCTCTAGCCATATGCAGAAAACTAAAACCGGACCCTTCCTTACACCTTATACAAAAATTAACTCAAGATGGATTAAAGATGTAAAAGTAAGACCTAAAGCCATAAAAACCCTAGAAGAAAACCTAGGCAATAACATTCAGGACATAGGCATGGGCAGAGACTTCATGACTAAAACACCAAAAGCAATGGCAACAAAAGCCAAAATTGACAAATGGGATCTAATTAAACTAAAGAGCTTCTGCACAGAAAAAGAAACTATCATCAGAGTGAACAGGCAACCTACAGAATTGGAGAAAAATTTTGCAATCTATCCATCTGACAAATGGCTAATATTCAGAATCTACAAGAAACTTAAATTTACAAGAAAAAAACCCATTAAAAAGGGAGCAAAAGATATGAACAGACATTTCTCAAAAGAAGACATTTATGCAACAAACAAACATGAGAAAAGCTAATCATCACTGGTCATTAGAGAAATGCAAATCAAAACCACATTGAGATACCATTTCATGCCAATTAGAATGGCAATCATTAAAAAGTCAGAAAACAACAGATGTTGGAGAGAATGTGGAGAAATAGGAATGGTTTTACACTGTTGGTGGGAGTGTAAATTAGGTCAACCATTGTGGAAGACAGTGTGGCAATTCCTCAAGGATCTAGAACCAGAAATACCATTTGACCCTCAATGCCATTATTTGAGTATATACTCAAAGCAATATAAATCATTCTACTACAAAGACACACACACACGTATGTTTATTGCAGCACTATTCATGATAGCAAAGACTTGAAACCAACCCAAATGTCCATCAGTGATAGACTGGATAAAGAAAACCTAGGCAATACCATTCAGGACATACGTATGGGCAAAGACTTCATATACATGATAGAATACTATGCAGCCATAAAAAAGGATGGGTTCATGGCCTTTGCAGGGAGATGGATGAAGCTGGAAACCATCATTCTCAGCAAACTAACACAGGAACAGAAACCCAAACACCAGATGTTCTCACTCACAAGTGGGAGGTTAACAATGAGGACACATGGACACAGGGAGAGGAACAACACACACCGGGGCCTGTCAGGGGGTGTGGGACTCGGGGAGTGATAGCATTAGGAGAAATACCTAATGTAGATGATGGGTTGATGGGTGCAGCAAGCCACCATGGCACATATATATCTATGTAACAAACCTGTACATTCTGCACATGTATTCCAGAACTTAAAGTATCATTTAAAAAAAGATCCCTGCAATGGGTAATTTGTCTAGAGGGGCTGCAAAATCCTTTCTAGCTCTGCAAGTTCGTGATTCTGTGGAAAGCTTAGAAGAACTCAGTAGAACACTTGAAAACTTACATCACAAAAAATTTCACAGCTTCTCTAGCCAAAATAGCCTATGAATAGATCACGAATTTAAATACCAAAATAAAAGGAATATCAAAGTTTATTTTTTTTGTCATCTCTGTAAGTGAAAAAAAAGATATCTTCCAACTCCAGAGGCACTAAGTGCCTTGCTCCAGAATAATACAAATAAAAAGATAAAATAGCTTGAAGAAAACACGTGCATTTTTTGTCCTGTAAACAGAATTAACTAGGTCCCACAGGTCCAAGGCTGGAGGGAAATTAGGCCATGATATAGAAATTCAGACTACAAATAAAAACTTTAAAATATAGAGAAACTATAGCATCACTGTATTTATTACTTTATAGCCTGATGCATATTAATTAGCATCAAATGCATGCATTATACACACACTCTTCACAGTGAAGCTCCTCATCTCATGTTTTCTCACTGTATTTTGAAATACTATATCAATACAACACAAAATATTAAATAATAATTTATTATGCCATGTTGTATGCATCAAGGACCTTTATAAGTGATGATCAGAGTTTCTGATTGGCTTGAGACGTTAAATTGATAGAATTCCTCCTAGTTCATATCTTAGTTTATAACTAAGAAAAATGCAATTAATTGCACTATGACCTCAATTCTTTACCTCTCCTTGAACCCACACATTCTGTCAAGTGACTTTGGAGTTGCTCCTGTAAAGATAGAGTATTTCTCCATCCTATGTGTCTTGTTTTGACCTTTGGAATAAGGGGACATGGCAGTGGACTGGTTCTATGCCTGGTACTGCAAGGGCTTTGCAAGTGTCTGTTTCCTGTCTCTTGTGTCGCTGTCATCAGCATAAGAACATGCCCCCCAATATGGTTTAGCTTTGTGTTCACAACAAATTAAATGTTGAATTGTGATCCCTAGTGTTGGAGGTGGGGCCGGGTAGGAGGTGATTAGATCTTAGGGCTAGTTTCTGATTGTTTAGCAGCATCCTCCAGTGCTATCTCCTAATATTTCGCAAGATCTGTTTTCTTGAAAATGTGTAGCACTCTCACTTAGCTTTCTCTTTCTCCAGCTCCTGCCATATAAGATGTCCTTGCTTCCCTTTTGCCTTCAACCATGGTTGTAAGTTTCCTGAGGCCTCCCAAGCCATGCCACCAGTACAGCCTGCAGAACTGCCAGTCAGTTAAACCTCTTGTCTTTATAAATTACTCATCTCAGGCAGTTCTTTACAGCAATACAATAATGGACCAATACACCTATGCTAGTCCCCTGGAAGATAAGAGACCTATCCACCACACCTGAGTTGCCCATTATCTCAGTCATGGCCAGCCTAGACCAACCAACTCCCAATGCATGAGTGAGCTCAGACGAGATGAGTGAGACTCCTGGTTAACCTAAGGCTGATGCCATAGAGTAAACACATTTCTATGAAATAACAGAGCTAGATGGTTGTTTGTTGTGATGCGGCTGTTTGACAACAAGTAACTAATACAGTTTTCTTGTGAGCTTTCCTGAAGATGGTGTAGTATACCCATCACACTTTTTAAACACATTGAAAATACTCCCTGAACTGCCTTTGTTTCCCTGCATATCATTAGAACCTTGGGCATGCTAGCTTGCAAACAGACTTCTGTGTGTGTGATCACAACCATTGTTACAAATAGACTGCACAATCTGTCACGTGTGAGTCTATAAAACACAAAACTGACGTGGCTGCTTTCAAATGCTGTCAGATTTATTTTTAGAGTCTCCAAAATCAATTTCTAAGTGAAATCCATTCATCCAACAAACCTGGATTCACGAACATAGATGTGTGTAGATATATATATATATATATATATATATACATATATATATGTGTGTGTGTGTGTGTGTGTGTGTGTGTGTACATGCCCTTGAAATATTTTTTAAAAGGAAAATACACTAGTCTGCAAAGAAAATAAATCAATAGATTTTAAGAAATTAAATTTCACAGGCTATTTTCTCCAGTCTTATACATTAACATCAGAAGTGTAAAAAGGTTAAACCAAAAGCATCAAATTACTCTTTTAAAATATTTTTATGTCAAACAGAAAATAATTCCCAAAAACTCTTAGTTAATTAGACCTAATGGTATATTTCATAAGTAAGCACTTTTAGTCTGAAACAAGCCATAACATACTTAATAAGGAAATACTTGTTCTGTCACACTTAGATGAGAAATAAATAAGCAAAATGTATAATGATAGCACCATTATTTATCAATATTCTAGAAGTGAGAAATCATGTGATAAACGAAGAAAGATATCAGACAAATATGTTTATCATTATTTGAAAATAATAAAATTTTCAATGTAAGATATTCAAGAATATCAAGAAAATTATTCAAAGTTGTAAAAAGTTATATAAGGTAGCTGATTAAAGTACAGACAAAAATCACTTGACATCCAGCGCAACATTCCTATAATTAGGAATTGATTCAAATGATCTGGTAAAAACATACCTTTTCCCAACTGATACTTTGGTATTCAAAATATGAAAAAATAATATTTAGTAGGTAAATATGTAAGGACTTGAAAATAAGGCAATACTCTTTTTATTGGGTGATAATTTGGGAGAATTGCTACTTAATATTTGAAGAATATAATATATATAAATTTATATATGTAATACATATAATAACATATATTTATTTTATGTATTTATATATACCAGCTTATAGATATTTATACAACTTAAAACAACCACATTCTTATACATGTAATAGAAAAAAAGTCTGTTTATCTGTTTATCAGAATGAATAATAAATGACTGACAGATGGACAGATATATAAATATAGATGTGAATATAGATTGTTTTAACAACTAGAATTAAATTTTATAACAGGGAACCACTTTTGAGAGAATGTTGAAAATAAGTGTGGAGAAAACCTTGGAATAAATTAAGACTTGATTGAAGGCTGTTTTATTTTTATTTTTATTTTTATTTTTTTTAGACAGTCTCACTCTATCTCCCAGGCTGGAGTGCAGTGGTGCTATCACGGCACAGTGGAGTCTCAACCTCCTAGGCTCAAGTGATCTTCCTACCTCAGCTTCCCAAGTAGCTGGGTGTACAGGTGCATGTCACCACACCCTGCTAGATTTTTTTTTTTTTCAATAGAAACAAGATCTCACTGTTTCCCAGGATGGTCTCAAATTGCTGAGTTCAAACGATCCTGCTGCTTTAACCTCCCAAAATGCTGGGATTACAGACGTGAGCCACTGTGCCCAGCCCGAAGCCTGGTCTTACTGTTGGTTAGTGCTAAGAAGACTAGCAGAATTTAGGCAGGGCACAGAATAAGCACTATGAAGTAAAAAGTTGTGTTTTACATTGTAACTTAGGATTATGCATAATATGGCACGCCTGTCATCAACTAATTGACAAAAAACAAAAAGAGCTGTAAATATTTAACCGTTATCAACATTACAATCTATACTGATTGCAAAGTAAGTTGTCTCAGTGATTGTACAAATCTTATATAACTATTTCAAATAGTTAGTGATACTAGAAAATACCACAATAAAACACTAAATTTGTTTTAGACGTGCCTGCAGCTATGGCAAACACACTTGTGCACACTCTTTTTGTTTACTTTGCAGAAGAATGTTATTTTACTTCTGGTCTGTATTCTCTTCCCATAAGATTTATTCCTGGGTTGCATAAAAATGATTTCTCAGTGAAAAACAATTCTACTTTACACCATGAAATCAACAATGCTCTAGCAACATATGCGAGGGAGGTAAGATTCGTGCTTCAAAACCACAGATGGATGGCTTAGGAGTTCATCTTCTCTTCCTTCTTCAACCTACTATCTGGTAGAGGTGTTAATGAACAGTGAAATGACCATATGCTTAGTTCAGTCACAAGTACAAAAAGAGAAAAGAAACCAAGATTGGCTCTTTCCAAAAACTCAATTGTTTGCTAGACCCTAAAGGCAAGCAGGTAGAAAGTAAGTAACAGATATCAATCATTAAATCACAAACAAAAATAGCATAAGTATATGAGCAGCAGATCAACCTCACCTATGATGAAAAATGAAAAATAAAGCAGGATATGTATAATATTTATTTCCACTAGATTGGAAAAATTGAAAAGAAAAAGAGAATGATAATATTCAATTATCAAAGAGTTATTGCTGATAACTTTTTTATTTAGTGTCAGCAATAGTGTGGGAAAATGAGAATTTTTTTTTTTTTGGTGGGGGGCAGAGTTTCACTTTTCTTGCCCAGTCTGGAGTTCAATGGCACGACTGGCTTACTGCAACCTCTGCTTCCCAAGTTCATCCAATTTTCCTGCCTCAGCCTCCCAAATATCTGGGATTACAGGCACCCGCCACCACACCCAGCTAATTTTTTGTATTTTCAGTAGAGATGGGGTTTCACCATGTTGGCCAGGATGGTCGCCAACTCCTGACCTCAAGTGATCCTGCTGCCTCGGTCTCCCAAAGTGTTGGGATTACAGGCGTCAGTCACTGAACCCAGTCGAACATTCTCTTAACATTCTGGTAGGTCGGTTAATTGGCACAGCCTTGTAGAATATAGTTTTGTCTGCATGTAACAGAAATACCCAACTAATAATGGATTAAAGAAATGGTACGGTTTTTTTTTTTTAAACACATAAAGTCTGGGAGGATGGAATCTGTTGGCCTTGGATCAGCTTCCCAATTTGACAGCACTAACACCTTGGAGTTTAGGCTTTTTGTTTCCCTGTTTATCATCCCATGCTGGAGCTACAGACTGCTACATCAAAATACCAAGCAGGAAGAAAAGGCCTGGAGACAACAGAACCTGGTTTCTGAGGTTCTGTCTTGTCATCTAGGAGAAAGGCCATTCAGTAGACTTCCCTGGGAGTCTCATTGAGTAGAACTGAGACTCCTGTTCACTTCCAGATTAAAAACTATTGAAGAGCCAATAAAGATACACACGGTGTATCTTTTTGATGAAAAATAACTCTTGATTACGATGTAAATTTGGGTTAGTCACAGATTTTAATGTGACATTTTGGTAGCATCTGCCAAAACTTAAATGTAAAAGTCTAACACAGTATAATATTTCCTCTGGGAATTTAAGCCGTAAAATACTTTGAGAAATATTATGCAAAGATATTCTTGTCTGTGTAAGTACTGATGAAAGTATTTCTATGTGTGCACATGTGAGTGCATTTGTATATCTTGGCACACTACTCTGGAAATACATATATTCATACCAGTATTATTATAAAAAACTAGAAGTAACTTTTAACTTAAGTAACTATTGATACTTGCTGAAGTGACTAGTGCTAAGTATAGTAAATGTTAAATTAATATGTAGTGTTGTTTTGTTATTGGTGCGATTTTTTCGTTCTTATTTATTTTATCTCCCTCAATAGAAGAATTGTTCAATAAATTGTGGACATTGATATATTGAAACACCCTGCAGCAATCAAAAAGAACAATCTAGGTTTGCATTTGCTGACATTGAAAGATATATTTTTCCAAAAAGAAATTGCAAGTTTCTTAATTGTATGTGTAGTATCATCTTAATTTTCTTTTAAAAATCAAGGAAAAATAAAGATGAGGAACACACTTGGAAAAGAGATTTTGCATTTCAATATTGTCATCTTTTTTAAACAAGTAAGAACTACTCTTTTGTTCTTCTGATTGATTTTACATTTCCTCTTTGTTTTCCATAGCTTTACTATGAAAGGCCTAGGTATGATGTGCTTTGTGTTTCATCTGCTCAGAGATCTTAGCACTTCTTGAATATATGGCTTGATGTCTTTCTTTAATTATGGATAATTCTCAACCATTACTTCTTCAACTATCATCCCTGTCTCTTTCTTTCTCCTCTGTCACAGTGATTACACATGTTTTAGACCTTTTCACCATATCCCATATGTCTTACTCTTTTCTGTGTTTTCTATTCTTTTGGTTTTTTGTGCTTTGGTCTGCATATTTTCTTCTGACTAATCCTCGAGTTTACTAATTCTGTCTTTAGCTATTTTTAATCTTTAAACCAACCATTGAGTTTGTAGTTTCGGATGTTGTATTTTCAGTCCTAGCATCTTCATTTGACTCTTTTTTTATTTTTTTCTTTCAGAATTCTCATTTATTAATTTTAATGCCTTCAACACATATTATATATTTTGAAGTCCCTGATAACTCTTTTATCTGTATCTGAATAACTATTTTCTGGCTTTTCTTATTTTCGCATGCCTGATTATTTTTCATTGAGAGTTATATATTCCATATAAAAACCTGCAGAGGTATTTTGAGATTCTGTATAATATTATCTTTCTCCAGAGAAGTTTAATTTTGTTTCTCAATTCACTTTTCCAATCAGGAATTGAGATTATCTGAAACTGGGCTTGATTCTTTATAAGGAATTTTCTATTCCTAGTACCTTTTTCTTTTACCTTTGAGGGTTCCAAGCAAATAACTGAGATGTTTGTGAGGTCCTCTTCACATTGGTAGACCTTGAACTCCAATCTTTTACCTTCATACCCATGATAGCCTTGTGAGACTGTTAAGAGCCTTACTCAGCTTCTCAATTTTTCAACATTGCTTTGGAAATTACAAATGCTTCGAAGGATCAGCTCTCTGGGCTTGCCTTGTTTCTATGGTCTTAGGTACACAAATCCTTACTCTCCAGCTTTCCTGTTTTTAGGTCAAGGATTCATGACAAACAAACTAAGATACCATCAACCAAGTATAAATCATAAGTAATAGGATTTTTAATTAAAAAAGAAAACATAAAATTTTATTAGAGTCAATCATGTTTTGAGTTAATATCTGCCATTTACACCAACACAAGAATGAGAAAAAATTTTATGGGAAATCCAGACTTAGAGATTATATTCAAGGGATTGGCAACTCTATAAGATGCGAGGGAAGCTGTTAAGTGCATAAGATGATAAAATTAGAAATCTGGTTGTCGTCAGGCTAGTTTTTGTTTTAAGATTAATCCATTGGAGACTTAAATCGATTAAGAAGTATCAAAATGATGAAGCAGTAGGAAAGAGAATTAAATTTGTAGGTTAAAATGTCAACATGAAGCCAGATCATAATCTCTTTTCATTACTACTGTTAATACATGTTATTGAATAAATTGCATTATTTTTTCTTAACAATATGTCTTAAAAATATCTATCAATGTTAGCAAATATAAGCAATCCTAAAAATTAAGGGAAAACAATGATCAATGCAACCAAGCAAAGAAAAGGCAAATAAACTTCCCAAAAATCTGGCAACCAAGAAGCTAAAAATTCTTTTGTGACTTCACATCTCCTGACCTCACATACTAGTGAATAAAATGTTACCAAATCCTGAAATTCTCACTAATACTCACTTCTCAATTTAGGTAAGCCCATACTGACAGTAAGTAAACAAATAAAAAATATTCAAGGAAAAAAATCATAAATGAAACTATCTAAGACAACAGGATCTCTACAAAGACAAGAAAAACCATCATCACTTACTTGTTAGCGCTAAATGCTTAATGAAGTATCCCAGAGAACCTACAAAGATAACTGAGTACATCCCCCACACAGAAGGAGTAATCTCTGAAACAGGACACTTGAGACAATCTTAGAAGTGAGAAGAGAGTCTTTGCCATTTAATAAAGTCTGTAGCAGAAGTCTCTCCATCACTTCCAATGTTTGTCCCCCATCTTGTGTCCACAAACTCAGAAAAGAAAATCAAACCAAAATCCCACTACTTCAAAGTGCAAATCAAGGAGAAGACACATTCTTACATTGCTGTCAGATAAATTAGAAGTATCATTAGTGAATGTTAATTCATAGTATACTAGAAAAATTCAAGCTTACACAGACTGGCCCACATTAACATGAACAGCAGAAAATAAAAGATACAATAATAAAAGAAGGCATAAACCAAAGAACAGACAAAAATTCCCAGTGGAAGCCTCATGTCATAGAAAAGTTTCAGAAGAATATGAATTTAATATGTTAAGTACTCAGAGTTAAAATAATAACACCATATAATTAGAGGAAATGTGAATGCTATTTCCAGCCTGTGTGAATTCACTCAGGGTCATGGCAAAAATATTAAGGGAAAAATATTAGAGAAAGTTATAGAATACAGTCTTAAACCCTTTTGGAAGGCCTAAGAGTTTTTTCTATAGTTCTTGGCTGAAGGCAGTCAGAGTCTCTTTGCAGGAACCAAAGAGATTAGGGCACAAATGCAAAGGAATGTGAGTAAATTAGCTAGCTAGCTTGTTTACTCATGTGATCTTGAAACTAAACTTTGAGCTGGATGGCCCTCTTGGGGGAAGGTCAACCAGGGAGATTACCCTCTAATGGTGTTTGCTTTGGGCATTGAAACCTGGCTTTTAATCTTCCTCTACAAATGTGTTGACTTAAAGCCTCTATTATTAAATCTATACTGAATAAATGGGGAGAGGGCAAACTAGTCAGGTCGTGTAGCTGCAATCTGTCTCTGTGAGTGGCTCATGACCCCTTAGCCAACTCAATCACTGGAAATTTGTGTCTGAGTGCATTTATTCATCCTTCATGAATGGGGTCTGTGGAACAGACTCTGGTGACGGACCCTGTCACCAGCCAATAAAACAAATTGAGAGACAAAAAGTTCAACCTTACCTAGATAATTAATAAATAAGTTAGAAACCTTAAGGAATAGATTAAGCATGACTGCAAATTAAATTACTGACAAAGGGGAAAGCCTTTGTACATAATGAATGCTAAGGAAACAGGCAAACAGATAAGGCAATTAGAAAAATGATAAGAGATATAAAAGATAGGCAAACACAATCCATTGTCAAGATAGTTCCTATCCCTAGGTAGAAAACAATAAAATAAAACAAAAATATGTTTAAAGGTATTATAGGTTAGAATCATGCTGTGAATAATGTATTTTTTTTCATCCTATTGTCCCACTATAATCACAGAATAATAACCACTATTATTATTATTCAGTAATAATAATGCTATGCCAGAGAGATCAAAGATGAGAAAACTGAAACAAAATTTCAGAAGCTGAAAAGAAAATGGATCAATGCTAACTAATTTTGCAAGTACCAGAAATACAGACCTCAAAGCTGCAGCAGGGAGAGTTGAATTTCAACACAGTTTACTTCACAGAATTTCCACAAGGTACATGAACTAACAGCCTCACAGCCCTCTAGAATTGCAGGCAAAACATAAGAGATGCCAAAATCAAGAGGACAACTGACAGAGTTGTTTGCAAAGAATATATACAAATGGTCAACAATCACAAGAAAAGAGACTCAACATTAGCAGCCGTCAGGGAAATGCAAATCAAAACCACAATTAGATACTACTTCACACCACTTAGATGTATATAGTCAAAAAGACAGACAATACCAGGCGTTCAAGAGGATATAAAGAAATTGGAACACTTATACATTGTTGATGGTAATGTAAAATAGTACAACTGCTTTGGAAAACAGTCTGGCAGTTCATCAAAAGTTACACATAGTTATCTTGTGACCCAGCAATTCTACTCCTAGGTATACACCCAATAAAATTGAAAGTGTATGTCCACACAAAACTTGTATACAAACAATACGTTATTTACAATACTAAAAATGTGGAAGCTCATTGTCCATCAACTGACGAACGGATAAGCAAAATGTGATAATGGCAATAAAAAGGAATAAAGTACTGGTATATGCTACAACATGGATAAATCTTGAAAGTGTCATGCTTGTGAAAGAAGCCAGTCACAAAAGGTTACATATTGTATGATCCCATTTATATAAAATGGCCAGAAGAGACAAATCCATAGGAACAGAAAGTAAATTAGTGGGCTTTTAGGGCTGGAGGTGGTGGTGGTGGGGGTTGGAAAAATAAGAACTTAGTGCTAATAGGTACGAGTTTTCTTTTTGTGGTCATGAAAATATTCCAAATTTCATAGTGGTGACAGTTTCACAACTGTTTGAATGTATTGGAAATTATTTCATTGTACTTTAAGTGAATTGTATAGCATGTGAATTATATTTAATTTAAGTTGTTCTTTTTTAAAAAAATGATTTGTTGAGTTTCCAGAATAATAGATGAAAACAGATGTAACCAATGATCATTGTTGTCACCATTTCAAAATACCGAAGACAAAGACAAGATTTTGTAGACTTCCAAGGGTAGAAAATTAGGTTCAATACCTGTTTTGAATCGGAAATCTGAATGGCATCAGACTTCTCAACAGCAATTGTAAGCATGAAGGAAATACCTGAATCGGAAATCTGAATGACATCAGACTTCCCAACAGCAATTGTAAGTATGAAGAAAATACCTGAATCGGAAATCTGAATAGCATCACACTTCCCAACAGCAATTGTAAGCATGAAGAAAATACCTTCAATAACCTGAAGAAAAATATCCCTAATCTAGAATTCTGTTATTAGCCAAACTAAATCCAGTATGAGAGTAAGATGAAGACATTTCAGGCATATTTAAGGTCTCAAAAAATCAACTTTGTGTACCCTTTGACAAGAAGCTGCTGTAAGATGTGCTCCTTGAAATAAGTGCATAAACTAAGAAAGAGGAAGACACTGGGATATGGAAAATAGATCATCTAATGCAGTAGAGAGACAAAGAGAATTCTCAGGGAATTCCAAGGAAGAGGGAAAATCTCAGAATGATCAGAATGATATTATGCTCTAGATTAGAAAGCAACAGTCTAGTCTGAAGTAGCATGTTCCAAAAAACAAATATAAAGAAAGTTTTCTTCACCAAGAGCTCTACAGCCATCAACCCAGAATGCCTGGGTGAGCCTGCTCCAGATTCTGTGCCTTGGATTGTTTCCCCACATGCTGCATAAATTCCTGCTCTTTCCTCCATGCTCAATGCTGGGTCATGTTTTGACACATCTAAAGACATTCAAACCACAAAAAGGAACTTCATTCATCTTTACCTGGGACCTAAAAGTAGGCCATGACGAGATGTTTTCATCAGAGTATCCATGGTTGTGCTGTGTAACAAATTAACTCCAAACCTCATTGACCTTTCACACTCACATTGCAATCCAAAGTCTCTGAGGCACCCAGGCTGATAAGCATGCTAATAATAATTCTCCTTCTCCTTCTCCTTCTCCTTCTCCTTCTCCTTCTCCTTCTCCTTTCTTTTTGACAGGTTCTTGCTCTGTCGCCCAGGCTGGAATGCATGGCTGGCTGATTTTTTTTGTATCTTTTTGTAGAGACAGGGTCTCACCATGTTGCCCAGGCTGGTTTCAAACTCCTGAGCTCAAGCAATCTGCCAGCCTCAGCCTCTCAAAGTGCTAGGAATACAGAAGTCAGCTACCA
>CAUYLG010014910.1:0-25741 GCA_963573385.1 Cacajao melanocephalus | reverse complement strand
TTGTTGTTTTTATTCTTTTTTGTTTTTTTTTTTTTTTTTTTATTTTTTTTTTTTTTTTTTTTTTTTTTTTTTTTTTTTTTGAGGCAGAGTCTTGGCTCTGTTTGTCCAGGCTGGAGTGCAGTGGCACAATCTTGGCTCACTCCAACCTCCACCTCCCAGGTGCAAGCGATTCTCATGTCTTAGTCTCCTGAGTAGTTGGGATTACAGGTATGTGCCACTACTCCCAGCTAATTTTTGTATTTTTAATAGAGATGGGGTTTTGCCATGTTGGCCAGGCTGGTCTCAAACTCTTGGTCTCAAGTAATCTGCCTACCTTGGCCTCTCAAAGTGCTAAGATGATAGGCATGAGCCACTGTGCTCAGCTGAAGTCATACAGTTTTTATTTAAATAATATATTCTGATTGTCAAAGTTTTAAAAACAATATCTTGTTACATTTGAGGGGGCATATTGATTTATATTTATAAATAAAAGTAAATTTTATTTAAAAATTGACTTCTTGGCTGTTATTTAATAGTACTAGGTAAAAGTTTAGACTGCATTTTAGAAACAATATTTTGTGTCATATAAAATTGAGGTAAAGAGGATTAGGGTTTTATCTCCTAATCTTTCACTCTGAAATTTTACATAATGTATTGTATGTCTGCTTTCAATAATTTTTTCTTTACCCTTCTCTTAATGATTGCCCTTTAAGAATGGGCTTAGTAATGTTATATTGTCCGCTGTTGTTCCTTTCACTCAAAAGTTACTAATAGATTTTTAAAGAAAATTTACATGTGAATATCCTTACAACTTGATGAGACAACATTGTGTGTAATTACTTGATACAGGTTTCCCCTGTTAACAGCCAAATAGTGAAGTTCATCTACAATCACAAATTCTCTGGAATCTGAACTAGATTGATAAGACAGTCCTGACTAAAATATCCACTAGTTTACCATCTGCATTCAGTAGCCAGATGTGCCAGGTATAGGTGAGTTTGTGTAGTTGATTTTAGAGTTTGTAAAAGAAACGAAATATGGTATTTGTAGCAGTCCAGATTAGTATATGAATGATGTTTTCTCATAGTATAACCTGCTATTGTGATTTAAAGCTATCAATGAGGCTGCTGCTTATTTTTTTACAATGAATCAAGTTTTATTGAACCATCTATAAACAGATATTAAAAGTTGAAGTACATTATAAAAAAATCCTTTATCCTGGCCTGAAAATAGTACATGAATAAGTTACATTTTTGGTTACCTATCCTGTCCTGGTGGTGATTTGCAGGAGCACAAAGGGAAACTATTTTAGAAACAATTGGCATAATATGTATCTACCTTCAAAATATTATATGTGCTTTCATGCAATATATTCTAGCTCTCATTATAACTTGACTAATTGTTAGTAAAATAGTGGAATCTGGGTGTTATTTTTAAAGAAGTGGACCTAATTGTTTTGCTATTTGTAGTTCCATGGATGGAAACTTAATGTGTGAGAAATAATATTAGCATTTTAAATGTATACACATATATCTCACCATAAGTAACCACCTATGCCTAATCATTTAGTGAGTTGTCATTGTAGAATAATTGTGAACACAATTTGATGTTTTCTCTTAAAAGAACCTTTATGTTGAAAGTATAGGGGTTTTTTTTTTTTTTGGTCATTTCTGTTGTGCTGATAGAGAAAATTCTTTAATTTTTTGCATCTTTATTGTCAAATGTTCATAATAGAATCACCTTTCATTATGGTAAAATCGAAGTAGAATTAAAATTTACATATATAACTAGGCATACTGAAACATTTGTGGAATTTTGTTAATAAATAATCAGAATGGTGTTCTGATTTTATAAGTACAATATTTGGTATTTGCTTTTTATTGTAGAAGTAAACACAGGTCTGTACCTGTTGGTAGTAAAATGGTGAGTCACTGTCATAATTGAGATCACTAAAGTCAACTTGATTCAGCTATTTAGGCCAAGACTTTGGGTAGCAAGAAAAATGATTAAAATGTAAGTTTTTAATATTATCCTTGTAGTTTCTATCTTGTAGGTGAATTCATATTATAAGAAGCAGTTTTTCTTGGTCTCTAGTAATTGTACATCTTTGGGAAGAATGCAATTAGGATTTTATATAGAATTTTGTGTAAGGATTATAGCAAAGCCCCAGTAAGAATATTTTCACTGATTAGAAAAAAATTTCTATTTATCTTCATAAATGAATTTCATGGTACAGCAAGAAAAGTAAAAGATAATTCTTTGTACATATAAACTCAGGTTACAGCCTTAAATCCATTAAGGTACGATCTGGGGCTGGGTGCAGTGGCTCATGCCTATAATCCCAGCACTCTGGGAGGCCGAGGCGGTAGATTACCTGAGGTCAGGAATTTGAGACCAGCCTGGCTAACATGGTGAAACTAAAAATACAAAAAATTAGCCAGGCATAATCCCAGCTACTGGGGAGTCTGAGGCAGGAGAATCACTTGAACCCAGGAACCAGAGGTTGCAGTGAGCCGAGATCACGCCATTGCTCTCCAGCCTAGGCAACAAGAGCAAACTCTGTCTCAAAAAAAAAAAAAGATAAGGTCTTATACGGTGGCTCACACCTGTAATCCCAGCACTTTGGGAGGCTGAGGTGGGAGCATTGTTTGAGCCCTGGAGTTCTAAACCAGCCTAGGCAACATAGAGAAACCCTGTCTCTACAAAAACTACAAAAAATTAGCCGGGCATGGGTGGCACACACGTAGTCCCAGCTACCCAGAATATTGAGGTAGGAGGATCACTTGAGCCTGGGAGGTTGAGGCAACAGTGAGCTGTGATCATGTCACTGTATTCCAGCCTGGGATGAGTGAGACCCTGTCTCCCCCACCAAAAAAAAAGTCCATATACACATTTTCTAGACTGTATTCTAATATCTGAATACTCAGTTGGAATCTAAATTTTTAGAAATTACTACTCATATCTTGGTTTTCTCTCCTGTTAGTATATTCATTATTTTATAATTTATTAAATGTGGGGGAAATAGGATTTTTTATGTATTTAATTGATTATATAAAACATATGTTAATATATAATACATAGTAAAATAAATTTTTTTAACATTTATAATTTGTAACATTTATAATTAACATTTATAATTAACATTTATAATTATTTTTGTAACATTTATTTATTTATTTATTTTGAGACAGAGTCTCACTCTGTCTCCAGGCGTCAGGCTGGAGTGCAATGGTGGGATCTCAGCTCACTGCAGCCTCTGCCTCCTGGGTTCAAGCAATTCTCCTGCCTCAGCCTCCCAAGTACCTGGGACTACAGGCACGTGCCACCATGCTCAGTTAACTTCTGTATTTTTAGTAGAGACAGGGTTTCACCATGTTGGCCAGGATGGTCTTGAACTCTTGACCTCGTGATCCGCCCACCTTTGCCTCTCAAAGTGCTAGGATTACAGGTGTGAGCCACCGCGCCCGGCCTTGTAACATTTATTATTGCCACTGGTAATGATTTTTTAAGTGTAACAATATACTTGATCAATCTCTTATATGTATAAAATGGTAGTGGTTAGTTGCTAAGTTGAGACCTGTTTAAGATAACTTAATTCTCTTGTTCTTAAACTGTTGCTAATTCATTAGAACCCATTTTCTTTATTTCAAGAAATTTTCTTTTTCTTTTTTTTTTTTTTTTTTTTGAGATGGACTCTCGCTCTGTCACCTAGGCTGTAGTGCAGTGGCGCCATCTTGGCTCACTGCAACCTCTGCCTCCCAGGTTCAAGCAATTCTCCTGCCTCAGCCTCCCAAGTAGCTAGGGGTGCATGCCACCAAGGCTGGCTAATTTTTGTATTTTTAGTAGAAACGGGGTTTCACTATGTTGGCCAGGCTAGTCTCAAACTACTGACCTCATGATCTGCCTGCCTTTCAAAGTGCTGGGATTACAGGTGTGAGCCACTGTGCCCGGCAGAAATTTTCTTATTGAGAACTCCTATCATTGCTTCTTTGTTTGTTTTTTGAGACAGTCTTGCTGTCACCCAGGCTAGAGTGCAGTGGCACAATCACAATCCATCACAGTCTCCACCTGCCAGGCTCAAGTGGTCCTCCTACCTCAGCCTCCAAAGTAGCTGGGACCACACATGCATGTCACCGTATCCAACTAGGGTTTTTTTTTTTGTTTTTTTCATAGGCTTCCCCATGTTGCCCAGGTTGGTCTCAAACTCCTCATCTCAAGTGATCACCAGCCTTGGCCTCACAAAGAGCCAGGATTACAGGTGTGAGCCATCACACCCAGCCACCACTGCTTCTTTCTGAACATTTAGAATTCTCTCTTTGATCTGTTATCTTAGAACAGTGCTTTTAAGACCACAGGTTGTTATGGCCCCATGTAGGTTGTGAAATTAACTTGATAATGAACTTTAATGGAATAGAAAATACTAGATAATGTTCCATATAGTACAGGTACATATTTAAATACATCTACTGGATTATGTGTATACTAGGTCTTAGCGTAAAGATACCTGGCCTTCCAACTTAGTATTTAATGCTATTGTAGGTAAATACTCTAGTTTTACTTGTTTGTGTCATATCCCTTTTATGTTAAACCCCTCCCCTGCTCTGTGTGTGCTTTATTTATGTAACTTTGACTATATCTTATTCTCATTGCCAATGCTTCTCTTAATCACCTTAGCATATCATTTTATGCTCTTCTCTATAATCCCCACTTACATCCTCTTTACATGTACAGAGGTGGCATTTTCAGAATCCTGCCTCTTCTCTCTATGGCTGCTACATCCATTTAAGTCCATGCTGCAGTCAGTTCTCGGTAGCCTTCTAACCGGTATTCCTGTTTACACTCTTGCCCCAAAGTGTCTTTACATAGCAGCCAGAGTGATCCTTCTGAAGTATAAGTTAAGTCATTATCACCATATTATTAAAAATCCTCTAGTGACTTTACTCAGAGTAATTTCCAAAGTCTCATATTCTGGCACTGCTGCTGCATCTCCAAATCTTCCTTCATTTTCCTTACTCATTCTGCCAGTGTGTAAATTGTGCACGCCTCCTTCCACCTCAGGGTTTTTACTTCTTTTCTCTTTTTTAAAAAAATCATTTCCCTAAGATTTTTCATGGGTTGCTCCCTTGGTTTTGTTTTTTGTCCCTCCCACCCCCTCTCTGCTTAAATATCAACTTCTTTGAAGGCGTACTTGGTCAACTTATCAGAGATCATTATCTATATAAAATCGTGGCTCCCTTACCCTGCACTCGGTTCTCTTCATAGCACTTATCACTTCTCCTATTGTATATGTTTTTGTTTGCCTGTATCTCTCTCCTCACTATGTTTCTATTTTGTTGACTACTGAATCTTCACTACTGAATCTTCACTATTTAGTTTCTGGCACGTTTCAGGCTTTTAAATATTGAATAAATTCATGAATACACCCTCAAAGGGAAGAAAAGATGTGAAGTTGGTGGGGAGTAGGGATTAAATGTGTAGTCTCTTTGCCAATTAAACTACACTGTCTCCATTTTTATT
Source organism: Cacajao melanocephalus (assembly GCA_963573385.1). Classification (NCBI taxonomy): domain Eukaryota; kingdom Metazoa; phylum Chordata; class Mammalia; order Primates; family Pitheciidae; genus Cacajao; species Cacajao melanocephalus. Next base: position 20,245 of record CAUYLG010014910.1, on the reverse strand, counting down.
CTTGGATTATATAGCTATAAGAAAGTTTAAAGCAAGTCCAAGAACGTTTTTTAAATTTTTAGTTTTTACTCCTTAAACTGGGTACTCTATGCTTCATCTCTAGTTACTTTCTTCACCCAAGGAAAATGTATTGAGTAGCTAAAATACCTACCTAAAATAAAATAATTCTTTTTACTGTTCTGGCTAGTAGAATGGTGGAGGGCAGGGATCAGTAACTTATAAAACTCCAGTTAAATTAAAAATGGATGGCTACGTACAGTGGCTCATGCCTGTAATGCCAACACTTTGGGAGGCCAAGGTAGGAGGATCTCTGGGGGCCAGGAGTTTGAGGCTGCACTCAGCTTTGATGATGCCATTGCACTCTAGCCTGGGTGACGAGGTGAGACACTGTCTCTAAAACAATAATAAAATTTTAAAATTTTGAAATATGTGGCCAAGCACGTGTCTCAAGCCTATAATTCCAGCACTATGGGAGGCAAAGGTGGGTGGATCACCTGAGGTCAGGAGTTTGAGACCAGGGTGACCAACATGGTGAAACCCTGTCTCTACTAAAAATACAAAATTAGCTGGGCATGGTGACACATGCCTGTATCTCACCTACTTGGGAGGCCGAGGGAGGAGAATAGCCTGAACCCAGGAGGCAGAGGTTGCATTGAGCCAGGATCACACCATTGCACTCCAGCCTGGGCAACAAGAGCGAGACTCCATCTCAAAAACAAACAAATATTTTGAAATAGGTGATTTTATTATAGTATATTCTTAGAAACTGGGTTTCCATTTAAAATCTCACTTTCCGGTTTGTGTCTTTTCCCTCCTTTTTTTAGGAAGAAAAAAGAGGCAATTGATCCCTTACTTTTCAAGTATAAGGTGCAACCCACTAAAAAAGAATTATATGAGTCTGCTATTGTTAAAGCAACACAAATCAGGTAAAACTCACTATTTTCTTTATAGTAGTTTAGAGTAGAATAATTATGTATGTTAGATTAAGAAGGTCTGATGTAGAACAAATGGAAAGTACTGTGATTGCTTTCCTTTTTAAAAATAAATGTACACTTACATGTTCATAGACTGATTAAAATAAATCCTAAGAATCCTGATGGAGGCCAGGAGCAGTAGCTCATGTCTGTAATACTAGCACTTTGAGAGGCCAAGCCAGGAGGATTGCTTGACGCCAGGAGTTTAAGACCAGCCTGGACAATGGGGCAAGACCCTGTCTCTATTTAAAAAAAAAAAAATCCTAATGGACTTCTTGAGCCCATTGTTTAGATGAATAACCCCAAATAGTCTTCTATCTAAAGAATTAAAAAGGATCCTGTTTATGAAGTACTTTTCATGAGATAACTCAGTTTTTTAACGCTAATGATGGTGCCCAGGCTGATTTTAATTTTTAAGAGAATTTTAATGATTATAACTGTATGGGTAATAGTCTGATATTTTAAAATTTGATTTACTCTCTGTAGCATATTTTCCTTAAAGTTTGTTTTCTAAGTGGCTCCTAAACAACAAATGCATATTCTCTTTTTGTAGTAGACTTTTTATAGTAGATTCACTCATTTATAACTCCCTACATAAATACCTCTGAAAGTTTCTTGTGACTTCTACATTAATGCTGTTAGAAGATGAAGTGTCCTTTGATTCCTAAGCTTGAAATTCAGGTTATAAATTTACAGAGATTATGGAGTTTGGGTTGAACTCTTTGATGCTATCACGACCCTCTTTCACTTCCTTGCCCCCTGTAGCCGGAGAAAACACCTATTTTCTCGTGATAAACTAAAGCTTTTTCTGAAGCAACACTGTGAACCACAAGATGGAGTCATTAAAATAAAGGTAATCAAATAATGAAATTATTTGTCGGAAGACAGAAAAGAATATGGGTAGTGTTATAACATTGCTGAAATGTTATTTAAAAGATGATTAAAGGTTGCTCTCTTTTAATCTAGAGCCTATTTTTAGTACTTTATTTATTGGATTAATTACTATTTTTAGAATTTCTAGAATTGCTAGGTGGTTCAGTTACTACCACTTATAGAAAAGATCAGTAAGGACAGGTGAAAATAGAAAATTTGGAAACAGAAAAGTTTATCAGATGGGGCAACTATAGCTTCCTAATACCTGTAGTGTGGTTTTGGCTTGCAAAGAATAGATAGATTCAAAGAACAATGCTAAACAGAGCCTACTAGGTGAGAGAATAATGTATAATACAAAGAGCATTGGCTGGGCACAGTGGCTCACGCCTCTAATCCTTGTACTTTGGGAGGCCAAAGTGTACATATTGCTTGAGCCCAGGAGTTTGAGACCAGCCTGGGCAACATTGCGAACCCTGTATCTACAAAAATTACAAAAATTAGCTGGGTATTGGTAGTGGGTGACTATAGCCCCAGCTACTTAGGAAGTTGAGGTAAAGGATCACCTGAGCCTGGGGAGGTCAAGGCTGCAGTGAGCTGTGATTGTACCACTGCACTCCAGCATAGACAACAGAGTGAGACCCTGTCTCAAGATAATAATAAAAGTATCATGCTAATACTAAGCAGACAGATTATATTTTATTAATAGCCATTAAGAGAGGGAAAAGTCAACTTTCAGAGATTTCACATTGCATACTAAGTAAAAAGTTAAACGGTAAAACTCAAAGCAATTTTTAAAAATGCAAAATACTCAACTCTCATTGGGATAAAGACACACTAAGTAAAAGAGCAGCAGAATGGAGCCTCATGTGATGGTGTGTGCCTGTATTCCCAGCTACTCCGAAGGCTGAGGTGGGAAGGATCACTTGAGCCTGGGATTTCAAGTCCAGCCTGGGCAACATAGCAAGATCCTCCCCCTCCCCTCCCCCTTTTTTGAGACAGTCACACTCTGTTACCCCAGCTGGAGTGGAGTGGCACAATCTCAGATCACTGCAACCTCCACCTCCCAGGTTCAATCGATTCTCCTGCCTCAGCCTTTCCAGTAGCTGGGACTACAGGCATGCACTACCACACCCAGCTAATTTTTCTATTTTTAGTAGAGACAGGGTTTCACCATGTTGGCCGGGCTGGTCTTGAACTGTTGACCTCAGGTGATCCACCTGCCTCAGCCTCCCAGAGTGCTGCGATTACAGGCATGAGCCACCACACCTGGCCTGATCCTGTCTCTTGAAAAAAAAAAGGGGGGCAGGAACAACACACACCTGGGGCTCATCAGAAGGTGGGAGGAGAGAGAGGATGGGGAAAAATAACTAATGGTCACTTGGCTTAAAACCTGGGTGAAAAGTAATCTGCACAACAAAACCCCATGAGACACATTTACCTATGTAACAAACCTGCAAATGCACCCCTGAACTTGAAAGTTTAAAAAGCCAATAGAATGGGTTAGAGAGATGTATGTGTTTGTCACGAATCAGCTCCGCATGTGTAAGATTTGTGCATTTCACTGTATATGAATGTTTAAAAAGAAGAGAAATTAAAAAGAATGAGTTTATGTGAAAAGTTAACATTTCACATCTCTAGAGGCAAGATTGATAAAAATGGACACTTCATTAACTATTAGAATAATAAAGTTAAATCTAACTCAAAAGAAATGAAACAAATTTTAATAGTAAACATGATGAGGTACTCAGGAGAAATAGAAAAAAAAATAACAAGGATGAGATCAAGCATAAACATAAGTTTTAAAATGTCATGCATGAGTGAGCCAAGATCACGACACTGCACTCCAGCCTGGGCGACAGAAGGAGACTCCATCTCAAAAAAAAAAAAAAAAAAAAAAGTCATGCATAGATTTCAAGGGCAAGCACTGGAGGAAAAATAGCTTGAGTAAATACAAAGAAGAACTCAAATCAGCTAGAAAAACATAACTACCCCAGTAGGAAAATGGTCAAATAAATATGATTAAAATTCACAGTGGAGGAAATAGAAAAACTTGAAAATGTAAGAGTCATCTGAAAAATAAATATGCTCTTATTTTAAAAAAATTATGTATCTGCCTTGTTACGATTCAATTTTGCTCTGTCTATAGCATTGATTATCAGGTAGCCATATTAAATGATGCTTACAAAAAGTTTTAATGATTTAGATACTTGTGATAAATGAGTAGAACAGTGCCTGGCACTTGGTGGACAATCAATATATGTGAATAGTTGTGTACGTATATTGTAAACAGCCAGTTGGCCAATTTCTCTAATTTACAAAGATTTCTTACACATCAATGAGCAAAGAAGACCCACTTGGAAGATGGTGATAAAAGACATCAGCAAGTATTTTGCCAAGGAAAAAGTCAATGAACATGGAAAGAAGCTTAAGTTTACTTAATAAATAAATGGAAATTAAGGTCACAATAAACATTTTTCACTTAGAGTGTAATAGAAGATTATTAATGGATATGCTGGTGTATTAATCCGTTCTCACACTGCTATAAAGATATCTGAGACTGGGTAACTTAGAAAAGAGGTTTAATCAGCTCATGGTTCTGTGGGCTATACAGGCTTCTCCTTCTGGGGAGGCCTCAGGAAACCTACAGTCAGTGCCGAAAGCAAAGAGAAAGCAAGCACATCTTCACATGGCTGACAGGAGAGAGAGTGTGTGAAGTGAGAGGTGCTATGCACTTTCAAACAAGCAGACCTCATGAGAAAAGCAAGGGGGAAGTCTGCTCCATGATTCAGTTACCTCCTATCAAGCCTGTCCTCTAACACTGGGGAGTATAATTCTACATGAGATCTGGGTGGGGACACAGAGCCAAATCATATCAGCACAATACTTTGTGAGCAAGCACATAAAGTTTGATAACCAGTTTTAGTGAGCATAGACTGCTGTTAGAATCTACAAGTACACAAAAATGTGGGTTTTGTGTATTGTGTGTATGAATTAGGCGCTTTGGTGATTCATGTATTAAAACCTATTTTGGCCTTTTTGAGTGTATGTACATTTGAGAAGAAACCACCCATGTACTTTATATTTATATTCGTATTAAAGGTGCAGTTCTGTACACAATTACATAATTCTATTCTGTAGATAATTCTGTTATCCCACATAATTCAGAGGTATGTGGGATGAAATATCATTTTAATGAAATCTTCTTTAATGTGAAATTTTGATAGATTCTTGATTTATTATCATGGCCAGAACTGGTTGACTTTTAGGTGTTCAAAGCTGTGCTCTACCTACAAAAATAATTATACACAAAATACCTTTTTCTGTTTTGTTAACTTTTTATATTTTGTATCATTTCTCATACATTTCTTGAAAGGAATTTCTGTAAGTGGCATTTGTTTTCATTCACTTGTTTGTTTTGAGAGGAATAATGAGAATCTTGGTCATTAGGTAAAAAATAACAAAAAGTCTAGGGTTACACATGGATAAAAGGTAAGCAAGACTGGGTACAGTGGCTTATGCCTGTAATCCCAGCACTTTGGAAAGCCAAGGAGGGAGGATGACTTGAGGTCAGGAATTCAAGACCAGCCTAGCCAACATGGTGAGACTCTGTCTCTACTAAAAATACAAAAATTACCGAGGTGTGGTGGCACGCACCTGTAATCTCAGCTACTTGGGAGGCTGAGGCAGGAGAATCACTTGAACCTAGGAGGCAGAGGTTGCAGTGTGCCAAGATCATGCCACTGCACTCTAGCCTGGGTGACAGAGCAAGACTCCGTCTCAAAATAAATAAATACATAAATAAAATGAAAATTTTTAATTTTAAAAAGGTAAAGTATAGATACAAGGTAAAGAGAGAAAGTCTTGGATTTAGTAATTATTACAGAACCACACCGTTTCTGGGAAGAATGAGTTATTCTGAACTTAAATTCTTTGTTTAAACCTTATAGGAATTTGCAAATATTTCTGCTTTTATCAATACTAGAGAGATGTAATGGGAAATTTGATACATTAAGTATTTAAGTTATTACTCTACCGTGGGAGGAAAATCTAAATGAATGTTCAGCATTTGGGAATGGTTAAGAAAAATTTGTCAGGTTAATACAGTGGATTTTTACTGTTAAATATATAGATTGATTATTCATTTACATAGCAAATCTCAGACAAAATTAGTGAAAGCAAAACAGATTACTGAATAATATAAATGTAATTTTGAAATACAGGAAACTGTACAACCATTCTTGAGGTATTTTATGGTAATTGTTGAATTGTGGTTTTTCTGGTAAGGCTAACTAATTACATCATGAAGGAAGGATTGGTTAAACCAACTAAAATGTATTTTACTACACAATAATGCATAAAGTTCTAATGTTTTTATCCTGATCTTTTAACAGCATTAATAGCGGCCATATGACATGTTAGGGCATATCTGTATATTGTTTACTAATGTGTTATTATTGTACCGTATGTCTTTGTTTTATTAAGGAATCATCTCTTTCAATGTACAAAATAGCAGAACAAGATTTTTCTTATTTCTTCCCTGATGATCCACCCACATTTATCTTCAGTCCTGCTAACAGACGAAGAGGGAGACCTCCCAAACGAATACCAATTAGTCTGGTAAGTAGAGAATTGATTAAAACTACATTTTCACTGTTAATAAAACTATATTCAGAATCAAGAAGTATGTGTGTCTCCCCTAAGATTCATAGCTTTGAGGAAGAAACCCATTACCTCACCAAAAAATATGTGAGCATGTACTGTATGTTGATAACTGCTCAGTAGTGAAGCTTGTAGAGGTTTCAAGTGTGAATTAGATATGACCTTCATACCACAGGGATTTTATACCAAAGTGGAAGCAAGCCTATAAGCAATTACTGAAATGTAAAGCAGGGAATAAACAATTGGGATTGAAGTGTAAAATAAAGAGCAATAAATTTTGACTGGAGGAAGTTATAGAGGGCTTTAAAAAAAAACAGTAATGCAGCTGGGCACAGTGGCTCCTGCCAGTAATCCCAGCACTCTTGGAGTCTGAGGTGGGTGGGCATTTGAGTCCAGGAGTTCCAGACTAGCCTGGCCAACATGGCAAAACTCTGTCTCTACTCAAAATACAGGAGCCTGAGGCACAAGAATTGCTCAAAGCTGGGAGGCAGAGGCTGAGGTTGCCGTGAGCCAAGATCACGCCACACTGCACTTTCGCCTGGGCAACAAAGCCAAGACTTAGTCTAAAAAAATTTTTCAAAACTACACAAATTAATTAGGTTAGAGACATTATTCTTAGAAGAAATAAGAAATAAATAAAAATCAGACATTGTTTAACATTGGCCACAAGAATTTTTCTGGTATATCTTTTTTCTGCATCTTTTTTATTTGATATTTATACCGTCTAGTTTATAAAGTAAGCTGAAAGTTTTAAGTTTTTTGCTTGCTTTTCTAATGTATTTTTTAAGGCTCTTTCTATATGTTACCATTTTTTCCTGAGATATGCTTGTAATAATTTATAGATCTACACAGATAACTCATGTTCTGTTTATTACTAAGATTAGAGTTATTAATAGTTCAGTTATACTTCTTTTTTTTTGAGATGGAGTCTCACTCAGTCACCCATGCTAGAATGCAGTGGCATGATCTTGGCTCACTGCAACCTCCACCTCCTGGGTTGAAGCAGTATTTTTGCCTCAGCCTCCTGAGTAACTGGGACTACAGGTGCATGCCACCATGGCTGGCTAATTTTTGCATTTTTAGTAGAGATGGGTTTTTACCATATTGGTGAGGCTCATCTCAAATGCCTGACCTCAAGTGATCTTTCTGCCTCGGCACCCAAAATTCTAAGATTACAAGCGTGAGCCATCTGTTGTACCCTTCCCAGTTACACTTTAGAATAAAAACTCATTTTAGACAGCACAGTGGCTCAATTTGGGAAGCTGAGGTGCGCAGACCACTTGAGGTCAGGAGTTCAAGACCAGCCTGGCCAACACGGCAAAACCCCATCTCTACTAAAAATAACAAAAATTTAGCTGGGTGTGGTTGCACATGCCTGTAATCCCAGCTACTTGGGAGGCTGAGGCAGAAGAATCACTTGAGCCTAGGAGGCGGAGGTTGCAGAGAGCTGAGATCATACCACTGCACTCCAGCCTGGAAGGTAGAGTGAGATTCTTTCTCAAAAAAAAAAAAAATCATTTTAGTATAAAGAAAATGTAATTGGTGAAAGTTTTAAATTTTTTTCTTCTTATTACTGTAAGAACCAGGCATACTATTTTGGTTTGTTTTTTAGGAGGACAATATTGCTAATAAACAGATTCTTGCAAGTTATAGGAGCAAAGCTACTAAAGAAAGAGATAAACTTTTGAAACAAGAAGAAATGCAGTCACTGGGTGAGTTTTAACATTCTTTCCAAAAACTGATTAGGAATAAGAAAGAATATTTCTCTGTGCCTGATTGGGGGATGTTTCTGACATGGCATGTTTCTGGTTTATTTTATTTTTTTGAGACAGAGTCTTGCTTTGTCGCCTAGTTGGAATGCAGTAGCTTGATCTTGGCTTACTGCAACCTCCGACTCCCTGGTTCAAGCAATTCTCTTGCCTCAGCCTCTGGAGTAGCTGGGATTACAGGCACACACCATCATGCCCAGCTAACTTTTTTTTGTATTTTTTTTTAGTAGAGACGGTATTTCACCATGTTGACTAGGGTGGTCTCGATCTCCTGACTTGGTGATCCACCCACCTCGGCCTCCCAAAGTGCTGGGATTATGGCGTGAGCCACCACACTTGAGCCACCACGCCCGGCCTGGTTTATTGTTTTGAAGTGCAGTTATTTTTTCTATCAGATAACTATTGTTTATTTGTTTGTTTGCTTGTTTTACAAATAAGACTGCTTCATCTCTTAAAACGATATTTCATGGTCTAGCATATTCCCTATTAAATTGCTTAGTGCTAGATTAAGCAGAAGTTTGAGTTTCCGGGGCTTGCAAACTGGGGCTATTTTGTTTGATTCATACACTCTTTTAAAACATTGCTTCCCAAACTCAAATATACATATGAATCACTTGGGTTTCTTGTTAAAATGAAGATTCTAAATTAGTAGATCTGGTGGGGGAAATGAGATTCTGCATTCTTAACAGGGTGATGATGACCTTGCTGCTGGTCTTCAGACCACACTTTGGGTATTAGGGCTTTCAAAGGCAGGGATATGTTTGTCCCAGTTCTGTAGTTTGTCTTAAACTTACCCAGTTTGCTTTTCCTATTTTAATCACCTGCTGGCTCCCTCTAGGAATTTTAAGAGTCTACTAATCTCATTTAACCTTAAACTATTTCAAGGATTCTGTTATATATGTAAAAAAAAGCCAACTGTTATTTTTTTGTCTGTATATAGTTCTAAGTTTGATTTTTCTCCACAGCTTTTGAAAAGGCTAAATTAAAAAGAGAAAAAGCAGATGCTTTAGAAGCGAAGAAAAAAGAAAAAGAAGATAAAGAGAAAAAGAGGGAAGAATTGAAAAAAATTGTTGAAGAGGAGAGACTAAAGAAAAAAGAAGAAAAAGAGAGGCTTAAAGTAGAAAGAGAAAAGGTATTCATTTGAGTATATTAGCTATATTCTATACATATGGTAACATTATATATCTACATCCATGGTTGATTTTCAAATGCTTTTACTACTTTTATTCACATTTATGAATGTTCATAGAAAGCTGATAAACAATATTGGTTTATCTCCCTTTTGCTTTGGAAAATTTAACATGCCTTTACACCTCACTTAAAACCTCTTTTAGAATACAGTTCTAAATGATTTCATTGTTTAGACTTCCGAATTTAGGGAAAATGATATATGTAAAAGTTTATATATAAAACTTTAAGAGGTAAAATACACACTTTGAAAAAGAAAACAGGCCAGGCATGGTGGGTCATGCCTGTAATCCCAGCACTTTGGAAGGCCACGGCAGGTGGATCACAAGATCAGGAGTTTAAGACCAGCCTGGCCAGCATGGTGAAACCCTGTCTCTACTAAAAATACAAAAATTAGCCAGGCATGGTTGTGTGCGCCTATAATCCCAGCTACTCGTGAGACTGAGGCAGGAGAATCACTGGAACGTGGGAGACAGAGGTTGCAGTGAGCTGAGATCGTGCCATTGCACTCCAGCCTGCGCAACAGTGAGACTTCATCTCAAAAATAAATAAACAAATAAAAAGAAAATAAATTTTATAACAAGAATGTATTACTGTGTTCTTGTCCTACTTGAAAAGTAAGGTATAAAAGAGTGTTTCAGCAAATCTTTGATTGTGGTCTTCAGTGGTACATATTCCTTATAGAATTCTATAGCTGGTTTCCTCCAAAGTCAGTCATTTTCAGATTTCTTGGGATATTCACAAGTAGCCTTAGAGGATCATGTTATATGCTGTGCTCATTTTAGTTGTCTGTAGTGTCCCTTGAATGTTTTTCAAATAGGCCATTGAGGTGGTGTAGGAGGTCTAATATAAGTTTACTCCAGAAAACGTAGAGGACAGAAAAATCACCTGAAATCTGATGGTAACATTTAGAAATAGAATTAACACTTTTTTTTTTTTTGAGATGAAGTATCACTCTGTCACCCAGGCTGAAGTGCAGTGGCTTGATCTGTGCTCACTGCAACCTTTACCTCCCAGGTTCAAGCAATTCTCTTGCCTCAGCTTCTCGAGTAGCTGGGATCAGAGGTGCCCACCATCACACCAGGCTAATTTTTGTATTTTTAGTAGAGACGGGGTTTCACCATGTTGGCCAGGCTGGTCTTGAACTTCTGACCTCAAGCCATCCACCTGCCTCAACCTCCCAAAGTGCTAGGATTACAGGCATGAGCCACCATGTCTGGCCAGGGATAGAATTAACACTTCGATTTGTTTATTTCTAGTCTTTATTCTGTGCCTTAAAAACACAGATTATTCACCATTTAAAATTTTATATTTTTTTCATCTAACATCCTAACATTCTTTCATGTTATTAAATAATCTTAAGTGGAATTTTTAATGACTGTATAACTCATTAAATAGTTACAGCTAGGTGCTTTACAATTTTTTGCTCATAAATGATATTGCTGTGTTCAAATTTCTGAATAAAGTCTTCTTTTTTTTTGGACTATGTCCCAGGATAAATTTGTAGAAGTAGAATAAGTCAAAGGGTAAGAATATTTTTAAAACTTTGTATACATATACATAGTGAAGTATTTCCCAACCATGTGCTTATTTACACTGTTAGCAACAGTGAATTAGAATGCTAATCTTACTAGATCCTATAAGAATTATTTCTGAGGTTGGGGGTGGATAACTAACTTAAGCAGACTGTTCAAATCACAGTTAAGTTCTGTAACTAGGCATTTTATATTGAAATCTGTTTACCTCTGTGTTCCTAATTTCAAAGAAGAGAATAACATATTAAATATACTTAATGGAAAACAATAGTGAAATATTTTATTTACACTGCTTTATTAAAGACATTTAGCAGTTAATCTTGCATTTTTTTTCAAACACCAGAATTAAAAAGTAAGGGCTTCAGAAGACCAAGTGAGTAAGAGAAATAGCCTGAATTACAGGAGAAGTCCATCTATTCTAATATTGTTGCTTTTAATTATTGTTCCCTCTTTGTGTCTCTAGGGTGTTACCAGATTCAAATGAATCTTGAAAATAATAAATGTATTACAAATATAAGGGGAAGTTTCATTTTAGGTAGTGTAATAATTTATTTTGTCAGGATCTTACTGATTTGAAGTAGAAGGAAAGCTATAGAGCTGCCCAGGCTGGAGTGTAGTGGCGTGATCTCAGCTCACCACAACCACCTCCTCCTGGGTTTAAGTGATCCTCCTGCCTCAGCCTCCTGAGTAGCTGGAATGACAGGTGGGTGCCACCCTGCCCAGCTAATATATATTTGTATTTTTAGTAGAGATGGAGTTTTGCCATGTTGGTCAGACTGGTCTCGAACTTCTGACTTCAAGTGATCCACCTGCCTCTGCTTCCCAAAGTGCTGGGATTACAGGTGTGAGCCACTGCACTCAGCCCATTTTCAGTCTTTACAGCATTATTTTGATAGGTATTATTTTGATCAGTGGTTCTAAAACTTTAGCATGTATTAAAAACCACCAGAAAGGCTTACTAGAATACCAGTTTCTAGGTCCTAACCTCATAGTTACTGCTTCAGTAGGTCTGGGGTAAGGTCCAAGTATTTGCATTTCTAACAGGTTCTCAGGAGATGCTGATGCTGTTGTGTAAATTTCTTACATGAATTGTTACTAACTTTTAAAAATTTTTAGGAAAGAGAGAAGTTACGTGAAGAAAAGCGAAAATATCTGGAATACTTAAAACAGTGGAGTAAACCTAGAGAAGATATGGAATGTGATGACCTTAAGGTATAAACATGTTATGTGACGTTTGCCACACATAAGTTTTATATGTCATATGTGGCTTTGCTGATGAAATCATTCTTTTATTTAATAGCAGCCTCTTTTCTTTATATTTAACGGAGAGGAAATAGCTAGTTAAGCAAATGTTCACACTTAGAATTCCAAGGTAGCATTGTTTGTGTTTTATAACCAGCTTTGATAATGATTCTTATTCTGTAGAAATAATTGGTCAGTTTGTGTGATCCTTATTAATCCAAAAACCACTGTTGCCAGGCAAGCATTTAGCTTGATTGCTAAGTAAGGACTCTGCCTATTTCCAGAAATGGCGTTTAAGTGTCCAAATCAAACTCATTCAACTTGATATATAAAGAACAATTTCTAAATCAGTAGATGGTAGATTAATTATGTTCCAGATCATAAGGAGATACTACATTGAAGGTAGATTTCAAGCTGATTTGACTTCAGAATGTGGGTTAAGAGACTCTTACTAGGAAATATACCAGAAATACACCTCAGCCTAAAGTTAAGTTCTTAATTGGAGGAAGGAAAATGTTCCTTTCTCCCAATCCCTTCTTAGGAACTGTGACTTAGTAAAGTGGGAATAAGTTCAGGACAACCATAATTTTAGAAGTTTCAAAGGCAATTGTGATAAACAGCCAGGGTTGAGAAGCAGTAGCCTACAAAGAATAATTCTTTTTTTTTTTTTTTTTAAGACGGGGTTTCACCATATTGGTCAGGCTGGTCTCGAACTCCTGACTCAGGTGATCTGCCCGCCTCAGCCCCCCAAAGTGCCAGGATTACAGGCGTGAGCCACCGTGCCTGGCTAAAGAATAATTCTTAATAGTTAGGTAAAAAGTATGTCATCTCTACCTTTTAAGTTTTCCTGTTCTTGGGTTCAAATAATTATATAGATTGTTTAATCTTTCAGGAACTTCCAGAACCAACACCAGTGAAAACTAGACTACCTCCTGAAATCTTTGGTGATGCTCTGATGGTTTTGGAGTTCCTTAATGCATTTGGAGAACTTTTTGATCTTCAAGATGAGTTTCCTGATGGAGTAACCCTAGGCAAGTGCTCTAGTTATCTATTGCTACGTTATAGTTCATCCTAAAATTAGTGGCTTTAAAAAAACAAGCCATCTCTTAAAGTTGTGGGGTCACTGGAGTCGGCATCTCTCTGAAGGCTTGTCTGACTAGATGTTCAAAATAGCTTCTTCTCGCACAGGTCTGATGCGTCGGTCCTCTTCATGTGGTCTCTCATTTCATCAGAGTATCTCATACTTATGTGACACCTGAGAGCTCTAAGAAGCAAGAAGCAGAAACTGCTAGCCCTCCTAAAGCCTAGGTCTGGAATTGGCACAGCCTTACTTCTGCCACATTCCGTTAGTCAGAGCAGTGAAAGGCCACCCTTGGGATTCAGTGGGGTGGTGGGTGGAATAGATTCCACTTCTTGAGCAGGGAGTGGTATATGTGTGTTTGCAGGCAGGTTATTGCCTACCATTTCTGAAATTCTCTTTGGCCTGTGTACTTATGCACTTTTACTTTGTATAAACATTTATCTATAAGGAGAGATTTGGATCAAATTTTGAATTTTTGGCCATCACATGGTAAAATAATTTTCTTAAAATCCATGTAGAATCTTTGAAATAGAGAATTATAATGCCACTCTTATTTTAATAAAAGTACATTCTTTAGGAGGGCTTTCAAATTATTTTATTTCTCCTTATGAGCTAGATGAGGCAAGAATAATTGTGCCTTATAGATCAAGGAGGTTTAAACAGTGCTGGTTTAGGTAAGAAGTTTAGGCAAGATGAATTAGATAAGAAACATTTATTTATGACTTAGATACAATATTAGGATTAAAACCTAATGCTGATAATGACCTCTCCTATGCACTATTTGCACATAGCCCTCAAGAACAGTGGCACAATAACACATATTTGCATTGTTACTCAGATTCGAATAAAATTATAATCTTAAAAATGATCCTGTAATCCTAGCATTTTGGGAGGCTGAGGTGGGTGGATCACCTTAGGTCAGGAGTTCAGGACCAGCCTGGCCATCATGGTGAAACACCATCTTTAAAAAAAAAAAAAAGATCCTTAATTCCTGCCTTAAATTTAAATTTAGATGAAATATGTTGATCTTTTGAGGCTATTTTGACTTACTTGAATGAGGTGACTTTGGCTTATGATTTTATTGTAATCATAAATTGTTTCTTATTTTGGCTTGGATAATACTTGGCTATACTTTCATAAATAGATGCTTAAGAAAATAGTTACACATACTATTGTTGATTAAATGTTTATTATTTCAGTAGAGTTGTTTTTCTGTACATGAACAGAACTTTAAATTCATTTTAAACATTTTATTCACAGAAATATTAGAGGAAGCTCTTGTAGGAAATGACAGTGAAGGCCCACTGTGTGAATTGCTTTTTTTCTTCCTGACTGCAATCTTCCAGGCGATGGCTGAAGAAGAAGAGGAAGTAGCCAAAGAGCAACTAACTGACGCTGACACCAAAGGTCAGAGTTCAACATTATTGCTGATTGAACCATAGTAGCTTTGTAGTGAAACTAATTTTTAAAGGCTATTTTTAAATTAAGTTGGCTTTTATGCTTATGCAATATAGCTGTTTAGGTTACCTGATGTTGAATCATATGCTAACAACATACTGATTATTTTATAAAAAATGTTGTTTTAATATAACCTGTGTCTGACAACCTTAAAGATATTTTCCTTTAATCTATCTTACTTTTATTCCTTTAGACTTTTCCTATGATTTAGGAGCATTAGAGATTTCATTGACCAGTATCTGTAATTACAAGAGATTCTGGTAAATAGCACTATAACACTGATTTTTTTTTTTTTTTTTTTTGCCCCCACCTAAGAATATACTATTTTTTTTGAGATGGAGTTTCACTCTGTCACCAGGCTGGAGTGCAGTGGCACAGTCTTGGCTCACCACAACCTCTGCCTCCTAGGTTCAAGCAATTCTCCTGCCTCAGCCTCCTGAGTAGCTGAGATTACAGATGCCTGCCACCATGCCTGGCTAATTTTTGTATTTTTTTGGTAGAGACAGGGTTTCACTGTGTTGGCCAGGCTGGTCTCGAATTTCTGACCTCATGTGATCCACCCACCTCGGCCTCCCAAAGTGCTGGGATTACAGGCATGAGCCACTGTGCCTGGCCAGGAAATACTTTAACTGTAATTAATACTTTAAAATGAAAATACTACTGCTGATTTCAGTTTAGATTTGACAGTTTTTACATCAGAGTTAAGTAAAATTTTACTTTTTTATTTTACTTATTAGTTTGAACTGGATAATTTGCTTTTAAATTCTGTACACTTAAATATCCGGAGTCAGTGTATGGTACATGTTAGTGCAGGAATAGTTCTTGGGGCAAGCCCTTTCATATTTTTAAAACAGTATGTTCCTAATTTTGTTTAGGGTTTACTCAGTCACAGGAAATGTTGAGCATTTCTATTAAGAGATTGATTTGGCCTTCTGAATAATACCCTGAACTTTGCCATATATGAGATTTAGGACCAGAAACATGATTAAACAATACTTGAGTGTGTTGCATAAAAATTCACAATAAGAAAGAACTGTTAGGAGACATCTTCATAAGAGAATATTGGTACAAAAAGGTGGGACATTCCTCCAGTCATAGTTTTGTTAGCCTTAGATAATTAAAGCTCATCTTCCTTATGCCAGGTCTCTGAAGCAACATGATATTAATGAGTATGCATCCGATGTTTGTTGCCTTTTGATTTTAAAACCTGAGTTTAAGCAAAATATATTCTCTAGTTTGAGTGCTAACCACCATAGGTCCCTTATTAAGACCATATTAAGCAATATGACCCCTATTGTCATCTCATTATTTAATTTAGTCAATTAAATAATTCTTTTAGCTATTATATTTTATTAATGGCCAACAACGTTATAGGTTTTATTGATCAAATTCTGACAATACAAGACATAAAGCTTATTTAATTCCAGATTTGAAGCAAATGAATTTTGTAGTTTTGGAAGATAAAAGTGGAGTAAAAAAGAAACGGTATGGGAAAATTGGGTAGTATAGAGGCAAAATATATAAGCAATGGTTGGTGTTTGAATTGCCATTACACATTTTTTTTTCTGAGACAGAGTCTCACTCTTTTGCCCAGGCTGGAGTGCAGTGGTGTGATCTCAGCTCACTGCAACCTCTACCTCCTGGGTTCAAGCAATTCTCCTGCCTCAGCCTCCTGAGTAGTTGGGATTACAGGTGCACACTACCACACCCAACTAATTTTTGTATTTTTAATAGAGACAGGGTTTCACCATGTTGGTCAGGCTCGTTTCAAACTCCTGACCCTGTGATCTGCCCGCCTCGGCCTCCCAAAGTGCTGGGATTACAGGTGTGAGCCACCACGCCCTGCCCACCGTTACACTTTCATGATTATCTGTGAGTTTTTTTTAATAACTATTCTCTATATAGGACTATGTATAAATATAAGATGTATCTCTCTAAGTAAGTATTAGCCACTAAATAAAAGTTTTAATGCTCTGTTTAAAAATACTTAGCCTGGGCAACATAGTGAGACCCCATCTCTACAAAAAATAAAACAAGGCTGGGCATGGTGGCTTATGCCTGTACTCCCAGCATTTTGGGAGGCTGAGGATCACTTGAGGTCAGGAGTTGGAGACCATCCTGACCAACACAGTGAAACCCCATCTCTACTAAAAATACAAAATTAGCCAGGTATAGTGGTGCAGGCCTGTAATCCCAGATACTTGGGAAGCTGTGGCAGGAGAATCCTTGAACCCAGGAGGCAGAGGCTACAGTGATCTAAGATCTTGACACTGCACTCCAGCCTTGGCAATAGAGGAAGACTGTCTCAATCAATCAGTCAATCAATCAGTCAGTAAAAGCCAGGTGTAGTGGTGCATGCCTATAGCCCCAGCTACTTGGGAGGCTGAGGTGAGAGGATTGCTCGAGCCTGGGAGTTTGAGGCTGCAGTGATCCTTGATTGTGCCACTGTACGCCATCTTGGGACAGAGCGAGACCCTGTCTCAAAAGAAATTTAAAAAAATATATTTAAATGTTAGGGAGGAAAAAAAAATTAAGTCTGGCATTTTTCACTCTTTTCTCACTTCCCTATTATTTATTATTGGCCACATTTTACATGGTTACTGAAGATCACATAGCTAATGATGTAAGAGACTACGCATTATTTCATTTAATTTTCATACTACTCTTGTGTGGTAGGTATTATTTTCTGCATTTTACATATAAAGAAAATGAGGCTTAGTTTGAAGAAACATGGCTAATAATGAAATGTTGGGATACAAGCTCAATCAGTCTGATCTAGAGACTCATAACAACTGTGCTATATTGCTTCATAATATGGTAAAGAAGTTGAAATTTTGAATATTTGTTTCTCTGGCATTGCCTGTAAAATTATCTGTCTTTGAGAAGATCTAATTTCTTTGGCCCTTGGTCTCCCTGTTTTTATATCAAACCTGAGAGATTCTGACTAGCAATTTTAAAAATCTTATATATAATACATTAGTTCCTCTCTTTAGTTTTATATCATGAACTAAAAATCCCTTCAAAGTATGGAAACAAGAGCATCCTCTTTATATAGAATAGTTTTGTGTATTTGTTGGAATGTCATTGTCTAGTGTTAGAATTATAATCACCTAATTCTAGATTATGATGATAATAAATGTATCTGTTGCAAATAGTCATAAAACACTGGTTACAGTTTAGCTATATTCTCTTGGTGTGATATACCCAAGTGACTGTCACAATAAGCAAATCCTAGCATGATATTTATAATTTCTTAAGAATGCCATATGATAGATAAAGAGCTAAAGAATGTATTTTAATATATTTTATTTAACACAATTAAAAATAGATTTCTTTGGTTTTTCATTTCCTAAAGGCCTTTTTATAGCCTTTTTCCTAGGAAATTATAACGTTCTATAGATGGTATAGGTTGAATGTGGTGATTGCTGCAGAAAGAGAGCCAACACACTTTTACTTTGTATCTAGGACTGTTGTTAATTTTGGAGTGCTCATTAATTAAGTTTGTTTGGCTTTATGTGGAGAATGAACATTGAGGAAATTTTAGGTCTAGTATTTTCCTGCTACAGAAAAATATGATATCTGTCATTTGGTCTAGATTAAGTTTGGTAGGAATGACTTTTTGCATGTATGCAAATTTTATAGATAGCTTCTCCTATGTGGCCCTATGTATGCTTTAAATGCCATGAAGTCGTTGATGACTGTAATCAGATACGATCCCAGAGCTGCTTTTTTCCTTTAGTAAAGGACTGTTCTCTAAGGTTAATTTTGTCAAACTATGAACTTTGGTAGGGGAGTCATATAGTAGAAGGCTAAAGAACCACAGAAGCAGATTAGCCTAGTGATTTTCAAACTCTAATCCAAGGTACCCTATAGTTGTTCAGAAATTGTTCAGTGCCACTGCAGGAGAGTTGGAAAGATGAAAAGGCAGAATTGTCATCTCCATATCTCACTTTAACAAGAAATCTCTTTTATATTGAACTTTCAATAAATATTTTTTGTTGAAGAATTTGAAAACTGCTGATCTAGACTCATTCCTTTAAGAAAAATGGGCTGGGCAGGGTGGCTCACACCTGTAATCCCAACACTTCAGGAAGCCAGGGCAGGCGGATCAGTTGAGCTCAGGAATTTGAGACTAGCCTGGGCAATGTGGCAAAACCCATCCCTACAAAAAGTACAAAACTTAGGTGGGCACAGTGGCATGGGTCTGTAGTCCCAGCTACTGGGGAAGCCGAGGTAGGAGGATGGCTTGAGCCCTGAAGGCAGAGGTTGTAATGAGCTGAGATCGCAGCACTGCATTCCAGCCTAGGTGACAGAGTCAGACCCTGTCTCAAAAAGAAAAAAAGAAAAAGAAAAATGAAGCCCAGATTAAGTGACTTGTCTCAAGGGTACATTACTAGGCACTAGCATAGCTAAGACTAGAATATACATTATCTGACTCTGAGTCTGAATCTGTATACACTGTACTATGATGCAACAGAAGGGTTTTTCAGAGCTTGAAACTTCATCAATCTATGTATTATAATTAGGAATAATTGGATATACTAATGCTTTACATACATTTGTACCAGTACATTTGTTGTTTAGTCCTATTTGTAAGCCAAGGACTGTTTCAAAGCTAAAGCAGTTTATTTTAAAAATTCAGGGAAATCTTCCTTTTGGTTTTTTGGTGTTTTTTTTTTTTTTTTTTTTTTTTTTTTTGAGACAGAGTCCTGCTCCATCACCCATGCTGGAGTGCAGTGGCGATAGCTCACCGCAACCTGTGCCTCCCAGGTTTAAGCAATTCTCATGTCTCAGCCTCCCGAGTAGCTGGGACTACAGACATGTGCCACCACTCCTGGCTAATTTTTGTATTTTAGTAGACACGGGGTTTTACCATGTTGGCCACGTTGGTCTCAAACTCCTGACCTGAGGTGATCAGCCCATCTCACCCTCCCAAAGTGCTGGGATTACAGGCATGAGCCACAGCGCCTAGCCCCTGTTGGTTTTTAGATTGGAAAATTTTCAAAATAAAAATGTGAAATTTTAATGAAGATAAATCAATAGTTAAGTGACAGTTGTGCCATCTTCAAGTTCTTTTAGCTCATTTTCTGTGATGATTTTGTTATGACTTAAAATATTCATAAAAGGCAGGGCATGGTGGCTCATGCCCATAACTGCAGCACTTTTTAGTAGAGACGGGGGAGGCTGAGGCAGGTTAGTCACCTGAGGTCAGGAGTTTGGAACCAGCCTGACCAAAAAGGTGAAACTCCGTCTCTACTAAAAATACAAAAATTAGCCGCGCGTGGTGCCGCACGCCTGTAGTCCCAGGTACTCGGGAGGCTGAGACAGGAGAATTGCTTGAACCCTGGAGGCAGAGGTTGCAGTGAGCCGAGATTGCGCCACTGCACTGCAGCCTGGATGACAGAGCGAGACTCTGTCTCAAAAAAAAAAAAAAAAAAAAAAAAAAAAAAAAAAAAATATTGGGGT